>VMBQ01004160.1:1376-26787 GCA_007657795.1 Dreissena rostriformis | reverse complement strand
TATATATATATTTGTTACAATAAATCTGTGAAACTAAGAATTTCACGAAATTCCTTATACCCCCGATACATCGACTCCGTTCGAAGTACGTTCTGAAAAATGTGACTAAACGGGCTCGAACTGTGTGAGAACGGAGTGATCGTAGTAGCAACGTGTCACGAACTGTCTTCGAACTTTGTGGACGGCCTGGAACGGGGTTGAACGGGAGAGGTGTTATAGAACTTTGAGCCAACTCAAAATTTCTTCCGATCATCCCGTTCTACAATTAAAAGTAGTTACAACGTACTGGAAACAAAATGGACGTACTAAGAACGGAAAGGTCGTACTAAGGTCGGTTAGGAACGCGCAAGAACGTAGTGCGATCGGACCGAAATTACCTGTACGATGCCACACCGATCGAGTCCGTTTCTAGACCGTCCAATCCGTTCTCAGAAAGACCGACCCCATCCGAACTACGTCTCCAGTACGATCTTGTTTCGTGTACATAAATAGAAACTAAAATATAAGTTCTTACAACGTTTGCAACACGTTCTTTAAGTTGTCAGTAAGTTTTTAGTACGTTGTACTCCTGTTAAGGAGTTCGCAGTAGGTTCCAAGTACGTTGTACTCGTTCAATGCAGTTGTTACAACGTTCAAACCGTAAATACAATACGTTCAGACAATGTGCATATAATAGGAGGTCGTTGTCTCATTTGTGATATTAACGTATTAAGAACGTTGTAGGACGGAGTGAGAACTGCCTTTGAACGAGTTTTCACAGCACAACGAATAAAGAAGAACTGCGTACGAACGTGATTTGAACTGGATAAAGACGGACTGGCAACGGGATAGGACGGGATGGAACGAGCTGTACGTAGCGCGAGCTGTGTATGAAAGTCATTCGATCACATTGTAGATTTTTTTCTGACCAAAACTACACGTTCAAGCAAGTTCACATCCCGTTCTGCATTTTCTTCAAAACGTGGTCGAACTGTCTAAGAACGTGCTTGGTGTATGGGCTCCATTATAAACGATTCAGGATTTTCGTGAAATGACTGCTTCTTTTACGGACCTCTCGAAGTGCAAGATTAAAAGTTCATTTTTTCAAATGATATCGAATGTAGCAAATGATCAAAACTTCATCATGAAATACGAAAACAACATCACAACAAAAAACCGTCGGCACAAAATATACAATCGGACGAATTAAAAAACCTTTTAAGCCTTTCCACTTATATATCAAGGTTAAAAGGAAATTAATTCGGTTTGCATTACTGTATTACCCTTACTCAATAGTATATTAGATCTAGAGACTTAAGTTTTATATGAACCTCTCTCTGTGAAAAGGGGGTTTAATGCAGTCCGCACAGGCTAATCAGGACTGGATTTTTGCTCAGAAGACACTTTCCTTAAACGAACAAAATCATAAAAGAGAAAAGTGTCGTCTTTGATTAGCCTATGCGGACTACAGAGGCTAATCTGGGAAGACAATTTACGCACATGCATTAAACCTCCTTTTCATAGAGCGAGGCTCGATAATATAAAAGAACCACTTTCCAGTTTGGTGCTTTATGAACTTGAGTTTATGAGGAATTGAAATTGCTAACGTTGTTTCAGTTCAGCGAGATTCTATTGTCTTGTATAACAAAAAGAATAATGTGTCTCTGATAATAGTCGTGTCGTAGGAAAATAGGCCTTAGGGCATATCGGAATAGTTTGCACCAGTTAGCCCTTTGCATCCGTAAACTCAGATGAAGAGTTATAATGTCAGCTCATAAGGCCACGAAACTTTTCGTGAATTTAAAAAGAAAAGGGTAGCTCCTGCCCTGGTAGCGCAGCCTGTTCTGGAGCTACGATGGCCGCATATAGCTCAATAACCATTTTCGCGCGACGCGGTCAATGTAATTATCTTTAATTGTGAATTTACCATTTAAACTCTTCAAACTTTAACTAAACGACTTAAAATGTATGTCTTCAACATGTCACAATACATATCAGTGAAAGTTTCCTGTGTTGATTGTTTTTCTTTTCGCACGTTAATACCTAAATCATAAATTTAAGCACAAGCCATGGTAACTTTTAAATTAAAAGTAAATATTTAACTGTATTTGTTCAATCTATGAAAGTGACACGAATTTTCCGAAACTCCAACAAAAGCGTTACAAATGTTTTAAGTTGTCCCCTTTATCAATTGATGACTTTCATAAATGTCTGAAAACTTTTTTTACCATTTGCACTTCGTTTGAAATCATATTTTTAAATTGTTATATTTTTATATTTATGACAGAAGGCGGTCTCTGAAGAGATCTATTTTGCATTCAACAATAAAAATCCAATATAAATCATTGGCAGCCACATTTGCCTGGCCTGACAGTTTATCTTTGAACCACTTATATAATTTATAATTCTTATATAATGTTTAAAAGTTTAATCAAGAATTTATCTCTGACCCTTAAATAGATAGTTCCAATTCAGGCCCTTTTAAACCGACATTGACAGCCGGCACCATGGCAGCGATGGGTCCGTTTGGAATAGTGTTACTACTCAATCTTCTAATTGGTATGGACATTTAAAATATTGTAGTTTCTTTTTGTATTTGCTACAGGCTGTATAATATACATGTGTTATAATTGGACATGTTCTCTTTCCCGAAAATATATAAAAAAAATGTTAGGTAAATGGCATCTATTCGTAAGTCGAAGATTAGACATTCAGCCATTAATAAAGTTTTTTTTAAAACGAAAGGCTCTAGTTATTTAAATGATGCAAGAATAATCGTTAATATAACACATAAATGAAGTCTGCTTTATCCTTCACATGGATAAATTTGACGATCAAATAAATTGAAGTTAAATGGAAAAGGGTTCGTGTATATACATTATTTTCGTTTTTCGTTATTCATTCGACAACACGAAATGTGCAATTCAACACATNAACCCAACAAAAAAAAAAAAAAAAAAAAAAAATACAAAAAACCACACTGTTTCTAAATATCTTATGTTTTTAATTGTACGACATATCAAACAAAAGACGAAACTTGGTTTCAATATGAATATTACGAAAATCAATGTTGGAAAAATTAAATACACTGTATGTTCCGTTTACCGTTTTGCTTTTATTAAACAGAAAACGGGTGGTGTTGTTGTGTTTTTTTGTTCTGGGGCGATAAATCATTTTTGACCTTATCGTGCACTTTGCTCCCCTAAATGCGAATGAGCTGAATAGTCAACCCAGTAATTTTGTTTCAACTCGGTTTCAAACATTAAGAAATAATAATCCCAAATTGTTGTTTATTTGCCGTTAATCTACAACTAATAATCGGATTAATAAATCATACATTCATGTAAAATTTTCACATATTGTGCATGATATTTATGAACAATGTTTACAATTAATCATGAGTTGCAATAAAGTGTACCCATAGGATACTTAGTATAATTAACGAGTAGTTATCATAGAACGTCATTGTTACGCGGACGTCATAACTTACGTGACACAGTATTGGCATATGAGTATTTAAATGAATGTCGTTTCTACGATTTCGTAACTAAAACTTCGTGTATTTTGATTGATTGGTTGTGTTTTGCGACGCGTTAGTTATCTCGTTACCACGCATTATAATAGTAATTCAATATATAGTTACAACTTAAAACGCCTAAAATAAGTCGTTACCACAGGTCGGTTGTCTCGCTCACGGAGGGAAACAAGTAGTTACCACGAGTTGGTCATCTCGTGATCACGAGTAAGTTATTTAAAATCACGACTTTACTAAAGTAAAGTAAAGTGTTTGTTTATGTTTGTATCAACTCTGCCACTTGAGGACCATCACGTTTTGACAAATGAGACACCTCTACTGATAAATATCTTTACTCATGATTCCTATTCTTGATGCCGGGCGCTCGGCAGGAAGACAATCGGAACACCTTGATACAAATGATTACAATGATAAAATGTATATATGCAAATGTTAAATCATGTATAAAAAACAGTTAGGATATGTCATATTCCGACTTCTTTGACGTTTCTCTTGGCGTAAAACAAGGAGAACCTCTGTCACCTCTACTTTTTATACTGTTTATCAATGATATTAAAGATTGTATTAATGTTCACAATTTTACAAATGATGATTTGCATCTGCTATCTGTTTTTATGATGTTATTTGCTGATGATATTGTATTATTTACCACTAACCCAGTAAGCCTTCAGAACCAACTTAACGATATTTACCTTTACTCGAATAAGTGGGATCTTAAAATAAATGTAAATAAAACGAAAATTTGCATATTTGAAAAACGAAAAAGCAGGTGCAGCTATTCATGGTTAATAAATAACGAGTTCATTGAGATAGTCGACAATTTTGTGTACCTGGGTATAAAATTCCATTACACTGGAAATATGTCTCATACTGTAAAAATATTAAATGAACAAGCTCTTAGAGCTTATCATCATCTTTTATCTATATTAAGCCGTGTTAAATTAGATGTCAAAACCAAACTTTCGCTGTTCGATTCACTAGTAGCGCCAATCATCCTGTATGGTTCTGAAGTATGGGGCATCTATGACATCTCTGATATTGATAAATTGCATTACAAATTTTGCAAAAATATTCTCTGTGTAAAACAATCTACTTCGAACTATGCTGTACTATGTGAATTGGGCAGATTCCCTTTAGCTGTTGTAGCCAAACTAAGGGCTTTGCGTTATTGGAGGAAAATTGTAAGTAATCAAAATTCAATATTATATCAAGTGTTTACGGAACAGATGCATATTTTAACCAATTTAAATTGTACGAAAAATAATCTATGGTGCAAGGCTTTACAATTCAGTTTAGACAACCTTGGCTTTGGCTTTATGCTAAATATTCCTGAATTAACAGACTATATTGAATACATGGTGACTCAACGACTTAAAGATCAATTTGTACAAGAATGGAGTGATACACTATCTTTACAGCCGAAAAATGGAATTCTACTTAAAATTAAAAAAAAAGCTTCGAATATGAAAAATACCTTGATTGTATATCCAACGAAAATTCCAGAATCCTAATGAGCAAATGTCGATTAAGTTCACATTGTTTAGAAATTGAAGTTGGCAGATATAATAGAATACCCCGAGAAGAGCGGTAGTGTAAACTTTGTAATCAAAATGTATGTGAATCGGAATATCACTTTTTACTTTGTTGTCCATTATATAACGATTTGCGTATAAAATATAATATCAGGACATCCTGGCCTACCATTAGTAAATACATATCAATGATGTCTTGCACAAATGTTCTAAAACTCAAAACTATTGCACATTTTTTGACAGAAGCTTTTAAACTTAGATCTGAGAAAGTAAACCGTTTAGCTGATGTATAATTGCATGTTTTCACGCAGTAATGTATTGCATAGTCTTACATGTTATTTGTTATTATGCACTATTTTTATTTTTTTGTTGTTGTTGACATATTTGTTTATACTTAAATATGTTACATGTTATATTGTATGATTCCCTGTCTTGTCCACATCTCATTTGTATATATGTTCTTGGCCAAAGGCAGAATGCCGGATTGCCAATAAACTATTGAATTGAATTGAATTGATAAAACTTGCAGCTGGGTAGGGAACCGGCCATGTCAAAACGTGCCCTGAGTTGTTTTTGTTTTGGTTATTTGAAAATTGAAAATGATATATTTTTTTTAAACATTTTCGTGTTTCGTTGTGTCGAATGCAAAACGGTAAATACACGGACCCACAAAACACGGACCAAAAAGTCACAATCCCATATCTATAACTGTAATCAGGTTTTTATTAAAAACCAAATCGACCCACGTGAGTCTCGACACTAAACATGTGTATAGTGAACCACATTTATCAATATAACAACTCGTTAAATGATTGTCATAAAGTCAATAAAAAGTCAATATAAACAAGAGGTTTGCGACAGACAATTGCGCCATGTTGATATTTTTTTTGGTACAAAAAATAATTATCTTTTTTTGACACGTGTGAAGAAAAATATGACAGTGTTTCAAGTATTTAAATGAGCCTCGCTCTGAGAAAACGGGGTTAAATGCATGTACGTAAAACATCGTCCCAGATTAGCCTGTGGAGTCCGCACAGGTTTATCAGGGACGATACTTTCCGCTTTAATGGAATTTTTCATTTAAAGGAAGTCTCTTCTAAAAGAAAATCAACTCTAGGCGGAAAGTGTCGCCCCTGATAAGCCTGTGCGGACTGCACATCCTTATATGGGATGATACTTTACGCACATGCATTAAACTCTGTTTTTTTTTCAGAGCGAGGCTCAATTGTAAATAATGTGTATGGCCCTATAACGGGGTTTGCTTAATCTGAGGATCAGATAAGACTTAAGTTAGTAGATTTTCAGATAATGAATTACATCATAAGACGTTTGACCAAATGTTCGCAGAAGCATGTGCGGAATTAAGACTGAGATCTCAATGTTTACCTCGTTGAAATATGTTGATCCCATTTTGTCAGGATATATTATGTAAAAATAATGGTTTTTCAAAGCTCCTATTCATATTTTGACCTAAATATAGGAAAACTAAAACTACAGAAATATTATCAGAAGAGTATTTTTATCGCCCGATCGACGTTTTTGTGGCGATTGCCTTCTGCAATCGCTCCACAGGTAACATAATATTCATAAAAACCGAAAAATAAAGTCAGTTACTGCAATTAACCTAACTTTGAATCCATATTCTGCATTTGCAAACAAAATAGCTCCGATCGCATGGTACTAGTATTAATGCGCCACAAAAACACTGTGACGAAGTAGATCGGTATTTTCCATTGCAAAAATTGACCAATCAGAAGATGCCAAAGCTATCGGACATTGTTTGATTTTTTAATAATACATATTGCGAAGATGAAAGTGACGGCCAGGCTAGCGAAGTCGGTAGAGCACTAGTCTGTTAAACTCGAAGTCATGGGTTCGCGTATCACGTTGGGTAATACTTTTTTTCCCTATTATTGAATGGATTTACGTAATCCTTGGACAGAACACCCCTGTGGACAAGACCTTTCTGTTGACTTATTTATCTTGATCCCTGGTTGACATTGACCTTTAGTATCCAATTGCTCAAAAACTAACATTTGCCGTATCTTATTTGATACTGAATGGATTTAATTTATACTTTGACACACACTGAGGCCCGTGTACTCATTAATTGTACTCTACAGGGCAATAATTAAACACAGCACTAAACATACACATATACAAGCTGTGTTCACCGCCTGGTAATGGTCAATGCAAATCATGGGTGTCATATTTTAAGTCTTCTTTTAGCGATTTTGTGAAAATCTAGATACTGGATGTACATAATAGCAGAGTAATAAAAAAGAAGATGCTTAAATATCCTAGAAGCCAGAGGACGATCTTTAAGGCAGAATTAAGTGTAAATGAACATGCGACTGACTAAAATAATGTAAATATCTAAATAGCTTCCGATTAATTACACAAAGTAGCTTTGTAGATACGGACAACGATTTATTTTTGCAAATAATCGGAATAATGATACCAACTTTGTTTCTGTAAACGCGTCGTTTGCTGTTAATAAGTCTATTTCCTTTATACGCGATTCTTCTTCTATAATCCGTCATATCCATCCCCAATAGACCTGTGTACTCTCGGAATGGGATTCGTATAAGTCTTGTACACACGATCATGTATACTGTTCCTCTGTATTACCTAACCTCAAAACATACATTTATGACAAATGCATATACCGTTAACCAAAAATTTTCTTTTTATACTATTAAAATAAATTAAGCCTTTTCACGAATTATCAACGGATTGTGTATGTTAAACAAATATACATGATTAATAAAAGAAAATAACACAATATGTTTATATTTGACGATCATGGATAGCAATCTAAAGATTAATGGTTGTCGATGTTATAGAGATACCGCGAGAATACAGCTGTCAACTATATGCCTCCCACGTCACTGTTAACTTGTTGACAGTTATTTGCTGATACATGTTTGTTTATGTTTTTTTCACATTGAATTCCTCCCTCTTAAGGTTGGTCCTGGGCCAAAATCGTATAAACGATTTGAAGACTGCCGCATCATTAAATGCATACATATGAATCTCGCTCTGAGAAAAGGGGGATTAATGCGTATGCGTAAAGTGTCGTCCCAGATAAGGCTGTGCAGTCCGCACAGGCTAATCAGGGACGAAACTTCCGCCTTAACTATATTTTTGCTAAGAAGATCCTTTCTTTAAACCAAAAATATCATACAAGCGAAAAGTGTCGTCCCTTATTATCCTGTGCGAAGTGCACAGACTTATATGGGACGACACTTTACGCACATGCATTGAACCCCCTTTTCACAGAGCAAGGCCCATATAAGAAGCCCATTATTAGTGATTCACGTCCTTTTTAAACACCCGGCTTCTTTCTTTTCTATGTGATTCTTTTTTACTTTCATCCATCGGCATTTCCAATTTACAGGTATCGCCTGGGCAATTTCATGCAACCGAGCCGAAGACTGCCACATCACACCATGTACACCCACACATGGAGCCACACTTTGTCTCAACCACACATGTATTTGCGGTAAGATCTAGAAAAAAACAGTACATCATACACGCGGCACACATCTTTAGATTCGATCCTTGTTCATCGGTGCGTGTGTCAAGAAACTGTATACAGTAAACCATAGCAAGCACCATAAAACACATGTGACTGTAACGTTTGCTACACCATGTAATGTACTGATGATAGTTTGAAACAAACAATTGTATCACAGCAAATGAAAGCAAGGTCTTCAACACGAGTTTCTACAAATCACAAATGATTCCTATAACAATAGCGGAATTGATGATACTACTCGTGTTTGCTTCCTGCTACCCAGCCTATCCTAGACAAAAACATCGTCACATTCGTGTTATTTATCGTAGTATAGTGTAGGTATGGGACACTACATTGGTTGGATAAATAGAGAATAATATGTTAGTGTGATTATGTACTCAAATTTATACCACGAGTGAAGAAAGGTTTACATGGCAATGACTCAATGATCGACTATCCGTTGTGACTTTTTGAAAAATGCAGCTGCAGCCGTGATTTTTATAAACCTGTTTATGATAATGCATACACATACTAGATCAATGAACATCTTCCGACAAACTTCTTCTTAAAAAGAAGATAGTTCCACTATGTTTATAGATATTGACAAGGTAGTGCACTCGCCATTTTCTCAAGCAACGACAGTGCGTCATTACCCATAATTAAATCGCTGTCACCCCGGTCGCTTATTGAAATGCGCGCGCAGGCCGGGAACCTCGCTTTTTCTGATCTAAAACAATATGAACAATTTTCAGAATTTTGATATTGTGCATGTTGTACAATTCATTATGTTCATATCAACAGAATAGAAATCATACATGTATACACATTTATTATGTGTTACCTACATGAATCTTGACTCTATTTTTAATTTATAACTTGCATCCGCTTTTTTTCTTCAATTACCGCTCCGAACTACGTAAAGCTGCCGTTGTTGTAGAGAAAGAGCGAGGTTCACGTTATTATACAGTTTTTGTTTTTGCAATACTTTTTATCATATTTTTCCTGTCGCTTAGCAACTGACTGTGATTCCTCTCCTTGCAAAAATGGCTCAACATGCCGCGCGCTTGATCAGGCGCCGTTCTACAAATGCTTTTGCAAGCCAGGCTTTACAAGCCACGACTGTAACGGTAAGTTCAATTACACGCTTGTATTTATAGACAAACACAGCCCGTTTCCTATAATCTGTTAATGCCTGTTACATATACAAACACAGCCCGTTTCCTATAATCTGTTAATGCCTGTTACATAGACAAACACAGCCCGTTTCCTATAATCTTTTAATGCCTGTTACATAGACAAACACAGCCCGTTCCCTATAATCTGTTAACGCCTGTTACATAGACAAACACAGCACGTTACCGATAATCTATTAATGCCTGTTTTAATACATAAAAGTTCACCAACTTAAGTCTAAATATAACTGAAGCTCGTTAAATTAAATTATTAAAAGCACTTTAAAGCACACCCATGCATTTATAGACACATATGCCTGTTACCTATGATTTCTATTGTGTACGTTTATATAATCACTAAAATTAAAAATACAATTTAATCAATACGCGATGCATGTATTTTTTATTAATGAACAGTTAGTTTATTAGTTTATTTCAGTCACATTCACATACATACATATAAAATCAACATAGCAAGAATATACAGTAACATCATGTACATGACCGTTCTTTAAGAACAACAAGTGACTATGATTCATATACACATCTTTTTGCAATATACTGTATTTGGTAATGATTCCGAGCACTGTCAAACAAAATATAGAACCATTGCTGTCATATCAAATATTTTCGAATGTTAGCCAGTATGGATCCTTATCTTGGTGTGGTCATTCAAATTTGTCTGACAAAGCTCGCAATCATCAGCGCATATACACGACGTTTTTTTTACATGTATACATGATAACAGAACTGGAATTGACTTGCTAATCATGACATACATCCAACTCCAAAATTTCGACATTAAATTGATGAAGGATTACTGTCTAACAACAGGATAAAATGACTTTAGGTAAAATTTGACAATGTTGTGAATGGTGCACTAGACATGTTCAGGTAACAGGTAAAAAAAAGTCTAAAACATGTATCACCTCTAATCAGATTAGAAGCAAACAAATTAGCAAGTGATTTCCAGCATAGCTAAAAGTACAGAAAAAAGTTAATATACACTTAGCATTTCATTGCATATAAAACATACATTTCTTTAAAATTCATATTTATATTATATACAATTATTTTTACTGTACAATTTGTTATTTCTAAGTTTCAGTATATTAAAACAGGATTTTGCTAGCAACCTAACCATATCTGGGTGTGTGAAAAGGAATTTCATCTTATCTATGTCATTTAAAGTTCGAAAAGTATCACATATGGAGGCTGCTTTTTCAAACAGTATTTCTCTATCTAAACTATACAAGTGACAATGAAGTATACTATGCATCTCAGTTTCTACTGTGTTAACACAAAAAGGACATTTTCTTTGATAAGGTGCTAAGTTTTCATAACGTCCAGTTTCAATTCTTAGAGGAGCCACTCCACACCTGAATTTGGCAAGTGCTGATCTATGACTGTATGACATTTGTATTTTACAATTATGTTCCACAGAGTAATCAGATTTAAATAGTCTATATGTTCTAAGCTTATTTCTTCCTGGGCCATTTTCAGCTGCTACCCTCGAATACACATAAAGGTCTACAGTACACATAATTTAAGGAATACATATTTTTTCAGTCCACCCGTGCGACCACCATCCCTGTTATCACGGGGGAACCTGTGAACCAAAACCAGACCGTTATTTTTACCGATGTAACTGCCCAGATGGATATATCGGGGACCATTGTATGAGTATGTAATAGTATGTAAGGCAAGGCAGAAATCACAAGGACATGACATTCTTAAACGTTATTACATACATGTTAAATTGTTTAAGTTTTTGTAATTATTTATATCAATGCATTCCTGCCATTGCATATTCATAACTTTGCTGTATTTCGTCGATGAGAAAATTAACGAGAATTAGCGAGAACAATATGTGTATAGAAGAAGTCTCTCAAGGCATTTGGCATTCGCTAACTTGTAGATCCTGACATTATTATAACCACATCCACTGCAAAATTTGCGGGGCAAGCTTGCATTTTATTGGCAGCGCATCACAGCGATCACAACCCCTACACAAATTGTGGTACATATATTGCATTGTATTTACAGCGAATCCTTGCGACTACATGGCACATATATGACATTGTCTTAAATGCTGATCCTTGCGACGTCAACCCTTCTAAGAATGGTGACACATAGATTGTTTTGTATTTACAGCGCATCCTTGCAACCATAACCCTTGTCATTTTTTAACAGCGCATCCTCACAACAACATATAATACATATATAATATGTTGCCACAATGGCCGCATATATATTACATTGCCTTTACAATACATCCTTTTAAGCAGAGTCATTGTCATAATGGCGATTAATTAATTGCATTGTCTTTGCTGTGGCAGAACACCCCCTTGAGACCACATTTATTGATTTGCAGAGGGACTTGGTGACCGGAATGGAATAAGTTCATATATTTGTGTGCTACAGAACACAAGTGCGACCATAATTCCGCGCTATTCCAGAATTTTATAAGAACGTGCAAAGCGCTATTTTGCGACAACAGTTTGATCAGAATATATATTGTATTCGACTTCAACACAGTCTTACGGCAACAATGGCGTTAACAAGAAAAGTATATTGTTTTGCATCTCAAAATCGTTTCCAACATGTCATAAGCATAATTATATATTTAAGGACATTGTACGGATTTCCAATGCGAAAAGAATATCCTTATCGGATTAAGTGCAGTATGTACCGATACACAATTGCGAATGGAAAGTTATTAGCATGTTTTGTTTGGCAGAGCGCCATTGCGATAATAATGCCATTAATACGTTTATTGTATTACGTTCCAGGACATGTTTGCAGCCAGAAGCCATGTTTGAATGGCGGCACATGTTTGCCCGCCTCTACTTCTCCTTTCTATACATGTAACTGCCCTGCTGGATTGACTGGAGACCATTGTCAAAGTAAGTAAAAAACACAATTTGTTTACACATTGACTAATTGTGACAAAACGGGTTTGAATCAGTCACGGTTAATGCACAAAGAGTTGAACTGAATGACAATGAAGGTCTATATAAAACCGAAAATAATATAATCAAATCAAGAAATAGGTGTGCTTTAGTTACATTACAAGCATTGATTAGCTGTCAAACATGTGCCAGTTTTCTACAATTTGACCAAATAAAGATATATTTATAACAGCAAATAATATTATTAAATGCAGAAGGAACAGTTCGATTACATTTATAGACAAACACTGTCCGTTTCTGTAATTGGATTAATAAATGATTATATATAACTGAGAAAAAAACAAATAATTAAATTAAGCAGGTTGAGTACAAATAAACGCATGAATTCATGGACCCAAATGCCCATCACCTAACATTGCACCAATAAAGCTCTAATTGTTAGTTTAAATCGTATAATAATTCAAAACATAATGCTTTTGAGCACATTCATGCTATGATATACACAAAATCCCGTTACCTATAATTTAAAAAAGGGCCGAATTGTAACTTAAAACCATGTAACAAAATCAATAAATAATAGGCCTTTCGAAAAACTAGGTGACCTCCCATGGACATTACCTCCCTTTATTGCAGATACGTTATTATCCACATTTCATTCATATTCCGGGGACATTATAAACATCTATTCATTTTAGGTATGTAATTGTTGATCGCGTTAAATACGGATAAGTAAACGCTTAACAATATAAATTTTGAGAAAATTGTTTAAATTATTTGTCTTATGGATTCAATGATATTAACTTATTAAATAAATGTCAAAGCATATTAAGTCGTACGTGTGATTGTTAAGAAGGAAATGCAAACATACGAAGATAGATAACTTGAAAGTTTAGAACCGTTGCTTTATTGATATATGACACGTATTTTCACACCAAATTGTTTATTATCTGTATTAAGTTAAGGGTAATAAAAATCTAATTATAAAAATCAACCCGCGTTTAGAAAAAAAACGCTGATCTGATACAATGCGCAATTAGTATAACACTACAGATATGCATGCGGTGCATAGTGACGATTTAAAGTATATATATATAAAAAAAAACAAAAAAACAAAACAAACACTCGTTCTATTTAAAAGCAAAACCTTTAATCAATAACACTTTTGAAACAAATGTACGGCGGTGGACATGTTTGCGAATAGATGTAAAGCATACGAGAACATTGCTCTAACTTCGCGGCATCTTTGCGACCACAGCCCTTCTCAGAGTGGTATTCATTTGTATATACATTGCATTGTCCAAAAAGCTTAACCTTTCGGCACCAACTCTTAAAATAACGATACGAAATTACGAGTATGTGTTTGTATTAATAGCCGTGTTTATCCACAGGAATGCACACGCATGTATGTCGATTTAAAAGTGATGCATCGAAAACGTTCTTTGAACGGATGTGCCTTTACAGATTTTAGTAACAAGCTTATTATATGTATTATTTAAGCTAACAACATCTGCGCTCAGCAGCCCCATGTATGCAACAACCACGGAACTTGCCATCCCACAGATCTTAGTCCTTTTTACACGTGCGGATGTGTGGCTGGATATAATGGGCCGACATGCAGTAGTAAATATGTGTTTTTATATAATTTATAATTGATTAAACCCTGACTGCTTGTATAATTTTTTCCTCCGCCCTTTGACAAAAAAATATCAAGTGACCACTTCACTTCTCATTACCCGTGATCCTGGTTATTCACATACCTTGTCCGTTACTCTTATCTATACATGTGAAAATCATTAGGGTCGACATGAATACTCATTTTATACCTCAAAAAAGGGAAAATCAAAGATGATTTGAAAGTTATTTCCAGGAAACTAATGATCTGTTGAAACTGACGTATTATCCATGGTTAGCTCCGTGGTACACACATTTATTCCTCAGAACATCAGTGGCATTAATGAGTCATGAAAGAAGGATACGGACAACATAATTTTAACCATTGAAACCAAAATAGTCGCAAACCTATCAATTGACGAGCAAGGTTACTCTCATCGCATAGGACCTCGAAAACACGTTGGTTTGAAACCAAGGGACATGTTCGTCAAATGTGTCTCCTACAGAGCCCAACAGCGGTTCTGCAACTTACCAGTACATGCGACTTGTCTTCAACCATTTAAAACCGCATCGAGATATTCTGCGATGCTCTCAAGCTTGTATCTTACACACGTGTATAAAGTGTTTGGAAGCACGATTGGCAAATCTTGATCCGTGATCTCAAACGCATTATCAACAGATTAGAAAAAAACCCGGGCAGATCACAGACCCTTCTCAAAATCTAACCGTTTATAGGCCCCTGTTGCCGGTAGCAAGCAGAGGTAAACTTCTCCACCCTTTCATCGATTAACAGTATACATACTCTGACCTTAAACACGTCCTGTATACGTGAGAAATGGGATATTTATAGTAATACCTGTTGTAAATGATTGCTCTTTTTTTACAATAAATATTATATTGTTTATAAGGCACTCGCTACTTTCAATTAATTATTGACATTGATGACGTGGACAAACAGGAGATCACTTATGTTCCAATTGCTAACTCGCTAGAGACCCGTGTTATTACACCTCCTGATGTCCATATCCTAAACTCACTTTCAGTTCACAAAGCATCAGGACCTGAAGGTTTAAGTAACAATATTTTAAACGAATATCGAGCTGAATTCTTTATTTCTCACTTAACTAATGTTTAATGCCAAGCTATTGGATAAAGCTAATGTCACTGCAGTTTTTTTAAAAAAAGGTTATCCAAAAGTAGTACGCAACTCAAGACAAATTTCACTACTTAACATGATGGAAAAAGTGTTTGAAAAAACTATTTTTGAAAAAAATGTACAATCACATTGTAAGTAACAAAACAATTACCTCATTTCGGTCTGGATGTTTTCTAGGTTACTCAACCACCAACCAACTCACGTATATACATGCTACGTGTTGCAAAGCCCTTGAACATGGATCAGAGGATGAACCGTCTTTGTTTTACATTAGTTACGCCTTTGATAACGTCTTGCACATAGGTGACGTACTTAAACCCCATGCTATCGGTATCCAAGGGAAGTCGCTCTCTTAGATTCAAAGTTATCTTAATTGAAGACGTCATAGAGTCATATTTCCAGGCGACGTTTATATCTGGGGCGCACTGGAGGCCGGGCTTTCCCAGGGCTGTTAACTAGGGTCTTTTTTTAATCTTTATAATCGATATTGTTAATGGCATCCAAAGTCAGTTGCGTCTTTTGCTTATGTCATGTTCATTAACATTATAATAGTCGAGCACAATCATTTAAATCATTTATTACAAAACGAAATCAACATAATATCTAATTGGGTTTTAACATGGCATATCTTATTTAATTCACCTTAATAATAAACACTAACATTCTCCAGGAATCAACAAGAAAATCTATATAATTTCACAATTATTTCCCAACAAATATTTGATGTTAGTTCCCATTAAAACCTGTGAGACATTAAAGTCTTCTTGTCGAACAATTGTAAAGACAGATGTGTGTGAACAACCAGATACACAGACATACAAACAGTTTCATATATCNTATATATATATGAAACTGATAAAGCATGGGGTCGCATTAATATTATTCGTAAACTAATTTTAAAGCTTGACTGAAAATAGCTAGAAATCACTTATACATCTTGTGTTCGCCTGCTTATGAAATATTCTGATGTTATATGGGACGATTGCACATATGCAGAAACATATTAACTTGACAGAATTCAAAACGAAGCATCGCGAATTGCTAGGATCTATTGCTAGGTAAAATCTTTGAACGCGAATGACTTACACACTACCGGAAGTAGATGAACCCTTTAATATATTTCATTCTTACCTGCTGTTATTCGAAAATGGGGAATCTACACAGACGATGTAAAAAGTAGTGATCGCTTTAAATCTGATCTAAAAAGAAGCTAAGTTAAGAAACCGTCTTAATTTAATGTAGGTAGACTTTATCTTCAAACAATTTACACGCGGTTAAGGAACTTATCAATTGCCCTAAATCAATTTTGTTGTTATTTTTGTTTCGCCTCTTTGTTCGTGCGTGTTAAGCTATTGAATCTTACAAAAGCTTCTGTTTTTATACGATCGAATAATAATGACATTTGCACCACATACATAAACATTTCATATATAAATAGCGTTGTGGAAATCGATACACTTGTGTTGTATCGTATCATTGCCACAAGAATGTCATTATCCACAAAATTATATTGTGTTACATCCCACTATTGCGATCACAGTTTACCGTTTCTAGGCGTTGATCCCAGTTGAAGTCATTTTGATTGTTTTTCGGAGGTGTTCTGTTATACAAGAAGTGGATTCGAACAAGAATTTCTCTTCTGATAGAGTTTCTGTGGTTATATCGTTTGCTATATTACATGCTACAACAGCTTGATGTGTGCTGTGTGGGTGCAGTAAAGCATATCGCCGTTTATGTTTTCAATGGTTTCATAGATAAGTCGTGAGAGGCCCTCAGCAGAAGAACAAGTTTTGCCATGTAGATTTTTCTTTCTTACACCTTGCTTGTTTGAAAATTGTCTGTAGATACATCACTAACTTTATTTGTTAATTACTTCTACAGATGGACCATATTTATATGTATACGAATCACTTTCAAATCTAATACCTACTCGTTTTAATAGATTTCCGATATTTACGACATAATTACAATACAATTATGTGTTGTGTTTAGTACTCGATTCACGCGTCACGTTTTGACATTAATGTTTTTCATTTTCTGTCGAAGTTAGTGCATGTGATTGAGATCGTTTTAGACGCGTGCTTTTGTTTATTATTTAACCTGTGGAAAGTGTGAGGTTATGCAAGTCATCAAACCGGTTAAAACCCCTAATGCCTAGTATTGACCGTTCTTAAACGGTGATTTCAGTTGTAATCGTTTTTTGTATTTTTTTGGTTATAGTTGGTGTTGTGTGTACAAAAAAAAGAATTTCGTCCTGAAAGAGTTTCATCGTTTGATGCATGGTATCGCACCCACCATTAAGACTAACATTTAAATGTCTCGTATATTATATTGTTTCATCGACCCTTGCGACCAGAACGGCATAATACTGTGTAATATATTGTGTTGCAGAGCTTCATTGCGACCAGCATGTCATATTTTATTTTGTTGTAGCGCATGCTTGCGACCAGAAGCCATGTTTGAATGGTGGCACATGTGTTCACGCCTCTTCGTCTCCGTTCTATAAATGTAACTGTTCTGCCGGAATAACTGGAGACCATTGTCAAAGTAAGAAAGAAACATACTTAATGTATGCATTTACATATGCCAAAAATATGTTTGCAAATATTTCTACCTGGTTTCTTTATCTGGAATTGATTATAGGACATTAAATAGTTTTGAAACATAAACGGCATCCCCATAGACATCTGCTCCTGAAATAAAATATGAAAAGAAGTATACGCGAGGTCGTCAAATAAGTTTCTATTTAACAAACGTGAAACTGGTTTGCTTAAAGGGACTGTCCACTAGATTTTAGCATGTATTGAAGCTCGTCATTAAATGCTTTAAATGCTTTATATTGATAAATTTAAACTAAAAATCTCCAGTAAAAAAACAAGAATACAATTTAAAAAAAGGAAAAAAAAGTAACCCTCAACAGGGCTCGAACCACTGACCCCCGGATTCCTGGAGTCCTAGAGTAAAAAGCTACCTGTTTAGACCACTCGACCACGGACGATCATGTTAAAAGCGGATGTATTTTTTATCTATATAAGCAATCCTCGTAGGTTCCCAAAATATCGTTTCGCGTCGCGCGACGCTTTATCTAGTGGACAGTCCCTTTAAACATAATATCCTGTTCTTACAGTATGAAGTAGTATGGTACATTTATGTTCGTGACAATACTTAGATTTTCTTAAATGCAAAGCCATATCTGGATTTCGGAACCTACTTTCTAAAAAGGTTTGGAACCAAATTAATCATCAACATACATTCTCGCAACGGTTATGTCTATTCGTCTTTACGTCCAAATCGAGTCTTTTTTTGTGGTGTATGAGTAAGACAGAGATGTCAAACAAATTCTTTTTACCTAACACTATTGCTCCTTTAGTCAAACATGGTAGGCCTATTTACTGTTGAGGTAAACTTGTATTATTAAAAATATTTAAACCCTACTTTGGCGAAACAAAATGTTTATTGTTATATGAATGTCACATATTTGTAAAATGATCTGGCGACGCAATTGCACAGCCTGTTTTTAGTTTTCGTGTGTCTTTTGTATAGAAATAGATGAATTTGTTAATTATATCTTCCATTAATTGGAATGCATCATACACTACGTCCCGTAATTGGTTCTTGCAGCAACCTTCTGCGAGGTAAAAATCTGTGTCAAAACGGAAGTACGTGTTATACTACTAACCATGATCCCTTCTATGGGTGTATGTGCAACCCTGGTTACGTTTATTAATCCTATCTGCATCACTCATCGGAACAGCAGACCTGCGTGAATGGAGCCACGTGCAGACCTTCAGAAACGTCCTGTATACGTGAGAAATGGGATAAACCAATGCCAATGCATGCCCGGTCATCTCATAGACCGGTGTCAATTTGTGTAAAACGTCTGATATTTATGTAGTGTAAACATTTTTATTTTAGTAACCACGTCCACTTCTACTCATGCACCATCACAAACAACGACGCACGCGCAAATCCATATAACCACACAGGCACCATCACATACCACGACGCACGCGACAGCCCATGTAACCACACAAACACCATCACCTACCACGACGCACGCGACAACCCCTGTTACCACACAGACACAATCACATACCACGACGCACGCGAAAATCCCTGTTACCACGCAGGCACCATCACATACCACGATGCACGCGACAACCCCTTTTACCACACATACACCTTCACATACCACGAAGCATGCGACAACCCCTGTTACCACGCAGGCACCATCACATACCACGACGCACGCGACAGCTCATGTAACCACACAGACACCATCACATACCACGACGCACGCGACAACCCATGTTACCGCACAGACACCATCACATACCACGACGCACGCGACAACCCATGTTACCACGCAGGCACCATCACATACCACGACGCACGCGACAACCCATGTAACCACACAGATACCATCACATACCACGACGCACACGACAACCGAAGTAACCACGCAGGCACCCTCACATACCACGACGCACGCGACAACCCATGTAACCACGCAGGCTCCATCATATACCACGACGCACGGGCCAACCTTTATAACGACACAGTCACCACCACAAACCACGACCAACGCGCAAACGAATCGCCCCACGCCTGTGCCAACGCATGCGCATACACAAGAACCATCTCGTGCCACGTCGTCTGCCACTCTGTCTCATAACATAGTCAACACTTCGATTGAAAGTGAGTAGTTAAGGCTTGTTTTTAAACAGAATGCATTAGACGTAGGATTGTTTCGTATTGTTACATCTAAATATTTTCGAAGAAAAAAATGGTCTCTTGCAATATATACTTTCATGCGATGCATAGCGTAGGCAACTCGTTAGTTTTTTTGACCGGCCATAATGTGCCATAATTGACCATTCGCCAAAATCAAATACGCAATCGCTCCGCCCATTAAAGTTGTGTTTCCATAAAACGCTTATTCCATAACTTCGACAGTCTTTGTTTGACTGACCATTTTTACCGCAATAAACGAAATCTAATTGATTATTATGTGAGTTTGATTGACAGCTGGCGAGTGGTCAATTGTTTCATATTCATCCCAGGTTTAGGCCGTGCAACTGTTTCACGCATAAAATGAAACCATTCAAATAATTTGATGGGAATATTAGCTTTGTTTATCTATCTTACTCGATTCCACTAGGACAACTATTTAACTCATATTGTATTTACATAGTCGAAAGCAAAAATGTGTCGCGTTCTGAGAAAACTGGACAAAATGCATGTGCGTAAAGTGTCATCCCAGATTAGCCTGTGCAGTCCACATAGGTTAATCAGGGATGACACTTTACTCACATGCATTTTGCACAGTTTTCTCAGAACGCGACACAAATGTCAGGTTTATGGTTGCGATATATACGTACATGTATTCCGGTAACAAAGCGTCATGTTCCTTATGTTAACATTTACGCCTTCAGTTATTTAATTGGATGCAATTGACCAATGTATAGTTTGATAAACCGTTTGTTAAGCCATTAAGTAGCCTCGACATACATTGGAAGAAGCTGCTTTTTAAAAACAAATTTTCACTATCAACGGTGTTTTGGTGGACCGATATGCTTGGAAACTAAACAATGTTTAAGTTGGGCACCAAGATTTTGGGTCGGTAAGATTAGTTGAAACAAGTTAAGTTTTTCATTTAACACATTACAGATCGCAAGTTCTGTTTGGCTTGTGACGATTCCGTGTCCCCGCACACATGTGACAAGATTACCGTCTGCGGAAGTCATGAGGTAGGAACAATATATAGAGGATATTTGTTTGATTGTGATGACTAGTCTATTTTTATTGCAGGAGTGGCAATATAACAAAATCGTCTTTTTGTATAGATTAGATTATATTTGATTTACAGCATTTCCAGAAGGCAAATGGCCCATGTGGACACATTTTAGTACAAACAATATCACGGTGCCTATACCACGTGACTTTTGTTGGGAGAATATAGCGCGACCCAGTTAACATTTTTTAAGGATGATAAAGTGGAGAGCCCGCATTCGTGAGAGTTTTCTATGATTTTTTTTAACAAGTAAGTATTTTTTTTCAGTAAAGTGCAATCGCGCGTTTGAACGGTTAGAAAAATGTCGGATCAGTGTGGGGACTTCATATTACAAACGCGCGATTGCACTTTACTGAAAAATACTTATTTGTTAAAAAATAAATAATGATACCTATAGAAAAGTCTCACGAATGAGCGGGCTCTCCACTTTAGCCCATTAAAAATGGTGAAATATTCAAAAAGACATCCTTAAAAATGTAAACTGGGTCGCGCTATATTCTCCCAACAAACGTCACGTGGTATAGGAACCGTGAATATAATTACTACAGAAATAGACATATATACATGATTATAACAAACACATGAAATTATGAGTAAGCGAGGTTACACACAACTTTTTAAATAATAATTACATAAGAAGTGTCAATAAATAATTTACAGCAGGAAATACATATTAGCCGTAATAATAAATTAAAGAGGAGTACTCATACTTATCAAAACATATTGCATTAATTTTAACGTACATTTACTCTACAAACGAAACCTAAAGAGAGTAAAAACTCACACAAAATACTGATTATACAGCTAAAGCAAATAGTCGGCAGCATACATACATAGATGACAAGCATGAAATACGTTTAATTGAAGAGGAGGATTTATTTTGTATACAATAAAGGGTTAAATAAATATAAGACCATTCACCAAATGCAAGCACAAGTTTAAAGAAATGAAAATCACATTGGTTAACCGACGTTGTTTATTGAAAACCATTTTTTTTTGTTATATTTTCACTACTGTAAACAATCAATTATTATTTATTTACCGCGATCGAATTTTCCTTTACAAAAAAAGTATGTATGGCACTGAAAAGCATATAATAATTATATCATATTGTGCTATTGGGCGATAAACTTCACACAACCACCTCGACTGATACAAGTTTTCATAGCACCATACTAATGTAATATTCCATTTTCTGCATACCTTTCTTTCATATTATACATATAATGGCGTCATCAACATACGTAAACAATGTTTTTCGGGATTGGCGAAATTGCACGAAGACGGCAGAGCGGTTGTTTAGGCATAAAAAGCTAGACCGGGTGAAAGCTTGATATGGAAACAAAAACACGATTTACTTTTTGCCTTTGTCCACTATTAGTATCAAATAAAGTTGTTTACCTTTCGTAAATCACCTATTTCTTTTAATTATTTAAAATAGTTTTTAAATTGTCATACGTCGTACCGTGTACGTTATTCATGTTGAGTTTTCCAAGGACTTAATTCGAGTAATTTGAAATAACAAAATGAGATCATTTAACAATGATTCATATTAAATTAATGTGCATAAACATTTATATGAAACGTTTGTGGAATTTATGCCTCGAATGGAGAGGGTGAGATGAATCGTTAATCCTTTAAAATAGTTCCCCCGTGGAATGTTATTGGAGATTATTGAATGAAAACTCAAGATAATGGGTAGCATCACAAACATACTTAATTCGATATTCGGTCTCAACTTTGAGTAGTCGTTTTCTCAATACACATATTGTAAATTTGTCACTTATACAAGGTACTTTGCCGGATGATTTGAAGGCTGCTAGAGTTGTTCCTCTTTTTAAAAAAGATGATAAAACCGAAGTAGGTAATTACCGGCATGTGTCTATTTTAAGTATAATGTCAAAAGTTTTTGAAAGAGTTGTATATGACCAAATTTGTACTTATCTTGAAGAACATGATTTATTATATAAATTTCAATCTGGTTTTAGAGGTGTTTTTTCCACAGACACCTGCCTTATTAATTTGTCAGACTTCATCAGGTTTCATATGGAAACCTTGTACCTTGTAGGTATGATTTGAATGGATCTTCAAAAAGCTTTTGACACAATTGACAATTCAGTTCTTCTTATAAAATTAGAAGCCATGGGTCTCTGTCCTGGTGTTTTACAATGGTTTAAGTCGTACCTTTCTGACAGGCAACAACTTGTTGATGTATCTGGTTCTTTCTCTTCTAGTGGTAAGGTTACTTGCGGTGTTCCCCAGGGATCCATCTTTGGGCCACTACTGTTCTTAATATATGTAAATGATATGCAGGCAGTGGTTAAAAATAAACTTCTTCTGTATGTTGATGATTCTGCCATTCTTGTTGCAGATAAAAACAGGTCTTTCATTGAAAAAGAACTCACAGATGAATAACATTCTGTCAGTCAATGATTAATTGACAATAAACTATGTCTTCATTAAGATACAACAGAGAAAATTCTATTTGGTTCTAAACCTAGGTTAAAGTCAGTTGCTTTTGTCAATGTTAGTTGTAATGGTACTCATATTCAGTCAACTTCTTCAGTCAGATATCTTGGTGCTACACTTTATCAGTCTCTGTTTGGTGATTCCATGGCTAGTTCTGTTGTTAAAAAGGCCAATACAAGGTTAAAGTTCCTGTATAGAAAACGTGATTTTCTCTCATTCCACTCTAAGAAACTTCTTGTCATGGCTCTTATCCAATGCCATTTTGATTACGCATGTTGTTTTTGGTATCATGGTATTACCAAATTTTGGAAAGATAAACTTCAGGTCACACAAAATAACTTAATAAGGTTTGTCCTCAATCTAGGTCATACGTCACATATAGGTAATGATCATTTTAAGATTTTGAATTGGTTACCTGTTCAAGAGAGAGTGGAACAAACTACCATTTGTCATGTTTTCAAAATCAAAAATGGTTTGGCTCCCGAATATATGAGTGAAAACTTTGTTCCCATTGATACTCTTCATTCATACAAGACTAGGTCAAGTGAAAGTGGGTGCTTTATTTTACCCAAAGTCAAAGATTTTGGTGCTAAATCTTTGCATTTAACGCTTGAGTTCTGTGGAACAAACTACCTTCCGCTTTAAGGAATATCACAAGTATATCTAATTTTAAGGTGTCAGTTAAAATCCATCCATCCATCCATCCATCCATCCATCCATCCATCCATCCATCAATCCATCTATCTATCTATCTATCTATCTTGGTGTTCACAGGTGTTTTTTTTAAATCTTGAGCCTGACTCCACCCTGAGTTTAACATTCTGACATTCTCAATACTCAGCTTAGTGAAATCGTAAATTTAATTTTCTTAGTTCAGCTAAACAGTGCGAATGTCAATTATAATTAGCTCATGTTAAAATGGTGGATATTTTAAATCATATCGCTTCATTTTTTTTAAAGATTATTTCTATGATTAATAAGCTTTTTTTGGTTAACAAAGAATGTCTATTTTCATATAGCCATCTGCATATTTCTTTTTTTTTAATCTGTAATAAAGCAGGAATGCAGTTGCTGCTAACACGTTTTGTGTCATGTCTGTCAAACAAATGATTATGGAAGATTGAAACTGTGGTGATCAATGAAAACATGAGGTTTGAAGATATATTATTTAATTAAATGCTTCATTAAGCTAGGTAAAATTTTTGACGGTATATTATGTCACCGCACTGCAAGATTTCAACTAATTTATACGGTCAGTACTTTCTAATGGCACTTTTCGAAGTAAAAGCCAAATAAATGGTGAATCAAGGAACAATGTGGACAAAAATACCTGAAAGTCAATGGTCTAGTATCTTAGTGTATAACGAAAGTTTACAAATACAAAAACAATAACAAACAAACAAAAGTACAATGGCTTGTTAAACCGCTGTTTGCTTTGAAATTTTCTTTAAATATAACATTCCAGAGTTGCTATGTGGACTCCTACGTGACGTCTTTGGGATTCGTGCATTTCAATCTTGGTTGCCGGGATGCACAGGTATGATACAATTATTAGGCAATAATAATAATAATAATAATAATAATAATAAAAATTAATAATAATAATAATAATAATAATAATGATAATGATAATGATAATAACAATAACAATAACAATAATAATAATAATAATAATAATAATAATAATAATAATAATAATAATAATAATAATGATAATAACAACAACAATAG
>VMBQ01004159.1:41470-89813 GCA_007657795.1 Dreissena rostriformis | reverse complement strand
CACATCTTGCGCGTATGGATAATGTCGAATAAGTATGATAAATTTACAAACCTTTCAAAAGTTCAGGCGAAAAAATCGAAAAATCAGCCGTCGGCCCCCATTTTGAACAATAGTTAATATTTTTCTCACTAACGCCACAACAGTTACTTGCGTACGATCTACCCCCTGTACAGTGTAAACATTTATACAATTGATAAATTTAAGACGTTTTAAATGTATCACAGAGAAATCAGAAAATTGCTTGAAAGTTACACAATAGAAATCATGTGAAACTATATGTTTTATCATGGAAAGAAAACAAAGTATGTCTTCCATTCGACTGTAAGTCAAAATTGTCAAAACAATATGCTTATTCATTGAAAGTTCGCAGATCGGTAGAACAACGAGCTAAAACATCAGAAGTTGTGCCTGAAAGCCACACTTAGCTATCATCTTACGATCCATCGCAAAAAATCTAGTTTGGATCGTGCCATAGAACAAAACACCGGCCGTTCTCGCAACCATTCCAAATATATGTATATATTGATACCAGTGACTGAAGATAAATAAGAAGGTCATGATTGCCCATAAACGCTTAAATGAAATGAAGATACAACAATTGCAAAATATTTTAACTATGTTTTAGTTCATCTGAACAAAAAGTGCTCATAATGAGCTACTGTGGTCACCCTTTGTCCGCAGTTCGTCGTATGTGTATAATGCGTCAGCAACTTAAAGCTCGTTACCAGTATAGAAGCAACATCACCCAATCTTATTTAAACTGGTTCAAACTGTTTATCTTAAGAATACATAGGCCGAGTTAGAATCTGGGTCACGCACATTTAATTAAAAAAAAAATAAAAATAAACGATGTTAATTTAAGTCCATACGGTCTCGAGTCGAAACGGTCTCTGGTAAAATGGCCTCGAGTCAAAATGTTCACGAGTCAATACGGTCTCGAGTCAAAATGTTCACGAATCAAAACGGTCTCGAGCAAAACGTTCACGAGTCAAAACGGTCTTTCGTCAAATCGGTCTAGAGTCAAAACGTTCACGAGTCAATACGGTCTCGAGTCAATACGGTTTCGAGTCAAAACGTTCATCTCGAGTCAAGACGTTCACGAGTAAAACAACATTCTCGAGTCAAATCGTTCACGAGTCAAAACGGTCTCGATTCAAAACGTTCTTGAGTAAAAACGGTCTCGAGTCAAAACGGTCTCGAGTCAATATGGTCTCGAGTCAAGACGTTCACGAGTCAAAACGTACACGAGTAAAAACGTTCATGAGTCAATACGGACTCCAGTCAAAACATTCACGAGTCAATACGGTTTGTTAAAATAAAACGTGATCGAGTCAATACGGTCTCGAGTCAAAACGGTCTCGATTAAAAACGGTCTCGAGTCAAAACGTTTACCAGTCGATACGGTCCTGAATTAAAATGGTCTGGAGTCCAAATATTCACGAGTAAAAAGGGTATCGAGTCAAAACGTTCACGACTCGAATCGATCTCGGGTCGAAACTGTCTCGAGTCAAAACGTTCACGAGTCAATACGGTCTCGAGTAAAAACGTTCTCGAGTCAAACAGTTCACAAGTAATAACGTTCAGGAGTCTAATCGTTCATGAGGGATACCGTTCAGGAGTCAATACGGTCATAATGACTAATCGAGCAAAAATTATTAATAGATTCCAACTCAAGAGAGTAATTTTTGTTAACTTCAAGTACCGTATTATGTTAAGTGACCAACTAGCTATATACACTACATGGAAATACATATAACACACATTAAACACAAAGCAGTTATTTAAACTAAATTAAACGCTCAAGAACGACCAATCCAAAGAATTTGCTGTTCAAATCGGTTTTGATAATGTATTGTTATCCTCTGTAAACAAATGCAGGGGGGCATGCGTATACGGGAGCTTACCGCGTTTAAGTGAGGTTACGAGAGCAAAACTTCAAAGATGGCGTCGTTTTCGTGTTTTTCGTGAAGGAGTAGCGGATATTTTCACCCGGTAAGCCAGTTTATATTTATATTTCTTTTAAATGAATACGCCCTTTCGGCTCTACGGTGTTTGTGCTCCCCTCGGTTTTTTGTTTCGATGCCGTAGACGTCGGAATAAAAAAGTTATTGAAGCAAAACCGGCGACAAATTTGTTGTTTAATTTCTTGACCTTCGAGATGTTGGATGTTCGAATATCATTTTCTCTCAAAATAAACAGTATTTGTGCATGTTTACAGTAAACTATAACATAAATCACGATTATTTAATTATCTCGACGCGTTTGTATGTCTATTAATTCATTTAATACCGAATTATAACGGTTTAACCCCCATTTTGGGAACTAACTTCCTTTTAAGCCCATTTTGGGACCTGACTTCCAAATGATAAATAGCTTTTTCCTATGTTAGAAGGTTTTATGCGAAATAACTGTCATGAATGAGTTCCGCATTGAAGCGAATGTTTTGGAAAACATTTTCACTTGAGGAAATCAAGAGTTATCATTTTTTAATATTTTTATTAATTGTTATATTATTAATTGTTATTTTTATATGTTTTCTCACATACTTAACGGTAACATTTAGTGTGTGTAATATAAGACATTCGACGGTATTATTAACACAGTGTAAGTATTACCTGTTTATTTTAACACATATGAACATACTTATGTTTGAATATGCCTCAAACGGAATACTATGCTTACTAAACGGAATACTATGCTTACTATTTCCAGATATCAAGACGCCAGGTATAGCTGTTGAGGATGCCAAGATTAAAAAAGACGGCGTAACGAAGTATGTACCGCTCTAGAAAGCGAAAGGTACATGAAAACCCACCAATCAAACAAAAAAAGATAACGTCGAAGTACCACGCCAGTTAAACACACAAAACAATCACATATACGTGCAATAAAAGTGTAATGAAAAACAGAAAAGGGTAAAGCCGGTTCGATACCATTATAAGGTTGCTGTAACCAAATACTACCATTATTGCGATTCGGAATACATGGAGCAATTTGGAATGCCTGACACCTGCTTAGAAGATGCATATCGGTGGATGTTTTTTTTTGCAAACTTAACTATTAATTGTTTATTTAATACAATGACATTTGACGCGTTTTACCATAACGATACTGATACATGTATGTGACTTTGATGTGACACATTTTGGACGACCTTCTTTTAAACCAGTTCTGAGTTGGTCACTATATTATAATCGCAAAAAGTGAATTTGTAGTGGATAGAAAGATTTGTGCAAATGCAATACACGATATGATTTCAGTAGAAGTGATCAATATATACATGTATTTTTTTCTCTTTTATACCTATATGAATACATATTATTTAAGACTGTTGTATTGAGGAAATAAAGTATTGGTTCACTTAGATAGATTATTTCGCTTGTTCCTTACATTGTCTTCTAATCTTAAGTAATGTTTATATGTCAAATGCATAACGAATTCATTCCAATCCAAATCTTTTTTTATCGTGTATGTAAGTGCTGAATACAATTGAAAATGTATGCAGAGACGTCGTAGGAAGAAATGACGTAACACAGATAATGGTTTATTTTCATAAAAAAAAAACGTGAGAAACTAGCATTATGACATATACGGAACAAAACGTGTAATTAAGTAGCACTCATAGCAATTATATGTCAGACTTGTCTATGTAGAAAAAAAACACTAAATACATCAGCTGTACATTTGTTTGTTTGGTTCGTTCGTTTTATTTGCTGTTTTAGTCCGGCTCTGTTGAAGGACTCTTTCTTGCATATTCTACATTTAAACTCATGTGGTCGATGAACGGGGCATGGTATCTCAGTCCTCCGCTAATTTTAAATTCGTAATTACATATACTGCAACGAAAGATGCACTTATTTTCGCCCTTTAACCTTCATCATCTGAAAAGACAGTAAAAGAATGGTTAAAGAAAAGTTCATATCAGAATAAGGTCGACACGTCATAAAACACATGTAATTAATTAAAATATTATTGAAAGGGCTGATAAACATTCTATTATCTCTTACATCAGCCACCCCACAACCCATCTTCTTTAAAATAGGTGAATTGATTCAGTTGGTCGGCAGGTTTTATGTACAGCATTTTTTATAATTCTACAGTAAAATGATTAAGAAAACACTTATATTGCACCACATAAAATGCTATAAAACTATAATATTGAAGTACACATATAAACTTTATTAAAGATGGGTAGGTATTTCGTGTCAATCTCTTTCACATATGAAAGAGCTGTTTGTCATTTGGAAGTTAGGTCCCAAAATGGGCTTAAAAGGAAGTTAGTTCCCAAAATGGGGGTTAAACCGTTATAATTCGGTATTAAATGAATTAATAGACATACAAACGCGTCGAGATAATTAAATAATCGTGATTTATGTTATAGTTTACTGTTAACATGCACAAATACCGTTTATTTTGAGAGAAAATGATATTCGAACATCCAACATCTCGAAGGTCAAGAAATTAAACAACAAATTTGTCGCCGGTTTTGCTTCAATAACTTTTTTATTCCGACGTCTACGGCATTGAAACAAAAAACCGAGGGGAGCACAAACACCGTAGAGCCGAAAGGGCGTATTCATTTAAAAGAAATATAAATATAAATTGGCTTACCGGGTGAAAATATCCGCTACTCATTCACGAAAAACACGAAAACGACGCCATCTTTGAAGTTTTGCTCCCGTAACCTCACTTAAACGCGGTAAGCTCCCGTATACGCATGCCCCCCTGAAATGGTGTTGTTATCGATATCGGTTTAAGATATTAACGTTGAATAACTCGTATTTACCAATCGGTTACTGGACGTCAATACAAAGTATTGGAATCTTCATCCGGTTTTAAAGCCCCGTTAATACTCAAAATCGACGAATATTTCGTAAAATATTTCGTAAAATGAAGTTAACCCATACAAAATCAGTGTTCCTTATAGCAAGAGCAAAAATTTCAACGCTATATATGGTCTGGTAACATAGATTTAAAAAGATACAAAATGTTTTTTTTTTTTGTGGTACAATATATTCCATTTTAATTTTCCGCAACGATATCTATGCATACTACACACGAACACTAAATTGGTTCATGAACACGTGTTGAATATATTGTACCACAAAAAAAATTACAGAACATATTGACACAAACAAGTCCAGAAGACATCATTTTTAGTCGACATTTAAATATTGTCAAGGCAAGCGTTATTTGTTATATTAAGTTCAAAATATGTTATCTGAACGATTCCACGAGTTACAGTAATAATAATTATTATGTTGTGATATGTCAAACCTGAGTAAACACAGACACAGTATTGAGATCTTAAGATACGAAATCAAGTTATATAGACAATACATGTGAAAGCGATACATTGAGAACAACTGATAACTGACTTTTTATTCTCGCCGAGTCTGATATATTACTAAGCAAAGGCTGTGACCCGATTTTAGCAAAGGCTGTGACCCGATTTTCTGTTAATCCTACCGCCATTCCACATTTTAGGTGTTAGATAGTAGTAATTAAGTTAATTGCAAAACGAATTTAAATCTCCACGCAGAGTTTTGACTAGTTCAGAATCTAACATTGCGTACCTATACACCGGCAACCGTGACTATTCGGTCTATCTCGGAACAGGCCTACCCATGATTCCAGCATAACCGGAAACCTGATTACAACCGGAACTATTTTGAAACTTATTAAAAAAAATACGCATTTTCGGATAGTTGAATTTATGTTAAGCTTTATTATTTGGTTAGTGTTACTTTTGTTCGGTTTGTAAAAGAAAATAACTGCGCCGCTTGTAGAAACATCTGAACGGATAAATATTGGGCTACTTTTCAACGGCTGCGCCTTTTGTCTATTTCTAGCGTTTACTAGCCGTTTGTGGTAGTGGCTGATGCGATCATCTGCACTTAAAGTTTTGAACTTTTTTTTCGAGCATTTTAGCTTCAAGGCATTCTCAACTTCGTGTCCCCGAATAGCCCTACACTTCCGGTTCATGCGAGTTTAGTTTCCTCTGGGTACAGTCAGGTTGCCAATAACCGAACAGCAACTCCTTTGCGTTAAACTTGAGGGGACTCTATGAACAGAAACCACACCAAACCTGTTTTTTTCCTAGTAAAATTGACTGTTCTGTAATTGAATTTTGTTGATCGTGAGTACTTGTCATTTCACTTGACAGGTTAGGTCTCAAAAGGATATGCTGATTTTCACACAGCATATGGCAAAATATCGCGAAACAAACTTATTTTGCATGTCAGAGATGCGGTCATATTAAAAATAATGTTAGGGCATATATTTTACGATTATGTTGCTGGTCTTGTGCTTTTGCATCTTCTGTTGCTGATGATGATCATTGTGAATAATGATGATGGTGGTGGTGGTAGTGGTGGTGGCGATGACGATGATGAATATGGTGGTGATGAGTGGGAGGCGGAGGAGTAAGATAAACATAACACCAGTTATAAGTATCACAAAGCTTGTATTTCGTATATGAAACTTACGCGATACTAATGATGCATTTAACTGATGTATTCATGAAGACATATACATATAACGTAATTACAATATTTGACTAGATCAACTCATCCGACTCCCGAATAGAGCAGCAATCTTAAAGCAATAATAGCATCTCACATCTAATATCTTACCGAAAGCGAATTGATACATAATAAATAAAACATATATGTCCAACATTATACATGTATTTACAATGAACGCTTCTTCGGAACAGACAATGTTAACATATATTTTAGATGTTATTCTTTGGTCATAATTTGATTTATAAGTGTATTGGGGTTAATACGACAATTAAATAATTAAATAGGGTGGGGTGGGAAAAAGTTCGATTCGGTGTTAACTTTACGGTAAATGCTTTCATAAAAGCAGAAATAGGCGTCAATTCAACATGTTCACTCAGAGAACATTCGTTTCAAATACATGCACAATTTGATAGCACTCTTACGGCGTGAAACTAGTAAAATTCATACATATATCCTACATTTACTTTTTTATGAAATTTTATTATGGAAAATATGACTATTGGGTAATAATATTATTAAAATAACACAATAAGTGTCGAGTAGTGAATATGCAATTGATATAATGCTAGCATTTCATTGAATTGTATCAAATGATCGTCTTTTGTTTTGGAAACAATGTGTTCTGTGAAAAACGATACCATATACAAGGTTAGTAACTTCAAAAAAGCACAATATGGTTAACTTAAGAATAGTTGTCGTTTGCAACCTACAAAATAACGTTATTTTGTGGAGAAAACCGCGGCTAAAATTCGGTGGATAAACATAACATAACGCGTGGGCACTTATATTTAAAATAGCAAATATCGCTATTCAGCAAATACTCTTAACTCGAATTCAGTATCGGTAAAATATGTAAAGTTAAGTAAAACTAACAACCATACTCGAGTATTGCACTTATTTCTCGTTCACGTAGTAAAAAAATGCAAAGTTTTATGACTGATGATCTGCTTTTTAAATGTTCGCATCATTATCCTTCAATTATTGCAATTTTAAATCATATTATATCCGTTCGGTTCCATGTAAAGAAGACTACCTGTTTTCAATTTCTAGAGAGAAAAAAAAACTGCATACGTGTCAATATAAGGCTGAGACAAGAAGAGAATTTCTAAATGATGACATCAGTTTCTAAATGTTAATAAGATGGATAAAAAATAAACATTTGAACTTTTCTTTACATCACACATACAAATAGCTCATGTTTAGAGCTATCTTCATTCTTACTTTTTGCTAATCATGAATAATGAATTAATCTATATTGATACAGCAAAAGCATCACATATCTTAAAACTTTATATCTGTACAATAAAAGCTGTATTAAACATATTCATAGTATATATTTTTCTCTCTAAAATTACAAATTCTCTTGTTTTTCGAAACAAAGTATTTGGATTCGCTGTAAATATCATTATTTGCACCAACATTTTAACCAGAGAAACGTCCGTTTTATCAAACCAACGAAATAAAATTTCAGTACAAAATATTCAAAAAAAGTAGAAACGATCGTCCAATACCCTATTAAATTTCAAAAATAGTTTTTACGTATCTAAACAATTAACACTAAAACGCTGTCGTATTAAAGTTCGTCTCTCTTTGGACCACTGAACTCGTTATGCGAAATGACGCCATCTTTGTCTTGGTCTTCGTGGTCAAATATCGTCTGCACGACGTTCTTGTGGTCTTCCGAATCTTTGTCCACGGTTTGCCCATGCTGCTTGGCCTGAGAGATTAAGTAGTTGGAAACCTGGAAGGTTTTCGAAAAAAAGTTAATCGATTATTCTTGCAAGACGCAAGCAAATTTTTCGTTCTTAAATTGCCATCGAAACACCTCGAAAAAGTAAATGCCGGACAAAACCCCTCCCGGACAAAAACCCTCCCGTCAGGTTTATAGGGGCCGGACAAAAACCCTCCTATTAAAAAAACGAAATCTGAGCCACGAATTCAAGTACCATCGATAATTTATACATTTTTTTATCCGAAATCGGTCATTTCCGAAAGTCATTTCCGACATTTTCTCTTGTTGTCGATTATCCGAGATATTTGTTTTTTGTAATAGTTACTTCACTTCAGTAGGTCACATTTCACTATATCTTGACTAATTAAAATATTGAAGTCCCCGGGAAGCACTTTTTTTCACGAATGCGCGTATCTTACATTAGAAAAGCCGTATGTATACAGATAATCGATACACATTTTCTTCTATCAATTTCACACCCATGAAAACACAATTTTTCGGATTAATGAATGCAACACTGTGTGAAACAATTACATATGCCGGTGTTTAATTGCTTTCACGGGAGGGCTTTTGTCCGCCCCGTTTTTTCACGGGAGGGTTTTTGTCCACCCCGTTTTTTTCATGGGAGGGTTTTTGTCCTCCCCCTATGAAAATGACGGGAGGGTTTTGTCCGGGAGAGGTTTTGTCCGTATTCCACTATTTTAAAATATATACAGTTTGCATAATACTGTAATTTTGTTGTCAGGTCATAATAAAATCCCACTAATTTCAATATTGTAGTGCATTTGCAGTGTTGCTTTTTTTTTACAAAGTTCCTTCGTGGTTTAGTTAACTTAATACGCATCAGAACTCCAAATTGTTGTTTTATGATAGATATAGACAATGCTTAATCGAAAGCAAGCATGTAAAAGTAACGGATTATGATATACATGTACATGTTGCGGTTATTAGAACTAAACAAGCTGAACGTTTAAACTTAATTTTGGTGCCGACCCTTAACTTTTCTATTGGTATTCCAGGTTGTGTTTTGCTACTTCGATGTTCGCATGTTTAACTTTAAAATATAATGAACTACGTATTACGCATAGATTTGGGAGATTTTTGTCATGACATATCCTTTAAAAGTGAAGAACAACTTGTGTATAGAAAAAGTTAAAGCAAAACGGTTTGGCTTACCAACATACCGGGGGTATATAATGTGTGGCAATGTTAATGGAAGCGAGCAACTTATTGTTTGGCCTTATTGTAAAGTCTTTTCCTATACGCATGAGCAATCTGTGGGTATCATATCAAAATTTCAAAATATTTGACGCAAAACAAGATGGACCTCCCTCTGTGAAAAGGGGGTTTAATGCATGTGCGTAAAGTATCTTCCCAGATTAGCCTGTGCAGTCCGCACAGGCTAATCAGGGACGACACTTTCCGCTTCTATTGTATTTTTCGTTTAAAGGAAGACTCTTCTTGACGAAAATCCTGTTTAGGCGGAAAGTGTTGTCCCTGATTAGCCTGTGCGGACTTCACAGGCTAATATGGGACGACACTTTACGCACACGCATTTAACCACGTTCTCTCAGAGCGCGATTCATATTGTTTGATAACACACGTTGTTACCTCGTCGTGAGTGAGGACTTCATCCTTATCGACATCGATCTGTTTGAAGACGTTAGGGGGGACGGGACCATCGGCCGTGTGAACGAGCTCAACCTCGAAGATAAGGGTGGAATCAGGGGGGATAGCGTCGCCTGTAATGTAAGGGATAAACCGTATAGTTGAGGGTGGGATAGCTTCGCCTCCATAAGAGGGGGTAAACCGTTAAGTTGATGGTGAAACCGGGGGGTGGGGAGGAAACCATCGCCTGCAATAAATGGGTAAACCGTTAGGTGAGGGTATTATCTGGTGTGATAGCTTCGACTGTAATAGAGGGTAAAGGGGGTAAACTGTTCATTTGAATATGGAAGCTGCGGGGAGGGGGAGGATAGTGTCGCCTGTTATAAATGATAATAAACTGTTAAATTGAGGGTGTAATCTGGTAGGATAGCTTCGGTTGTAATAGAAGGAGTCGCCAGCAAGAACACTAATGCGATATTAAGAACGAGAGGGGTAATTTCGCCCGCAAACGAGGGGGTTAACGAACCCGGAGGGGGTAATTTCGTATAGGCACTAACTAGGGGACATGGCGCCGCTTGTAATGGAGGAGCTGAGTGTGATGATAATTTAGCATGGAATACATTTGCATAGAAAAGACTCGATGTATATGATTTAAAGGTGAAAAGACGTTTCTATGCTCACCAGCGCCCTTATCTCCATAGGCAAGGTTGGGTGGGATGGTGAGCTTCCGCTTCTCCCCCGGGCACATGTCCAGCAGTCCCTGTTCCCATCCCTTGATCACCTGACCGATCCCCAACTGGAACTGGAAGGGCTGGTTGCGCTCCCATCTGGAAATAGAAAAAGTTGCAGTGTTAGATATCGGTAAATGAAACGCGCTCTGATAAAAGGTGGTTAAATGCATGTACGTAAATTGACGCCGCAGATTAGCCTGTGCAGTCCGTACGAGCTAATCAGACACGACACTTTCCGCTTTTATGATATTCTTCATTTAAAGAAAGTCTCTTCTTAGCAAAAATCCAGTTTAAGCAAAAAGTGTCGTCCATGATTAGCCTGTGCGGACTGCTTTACGCACATGCATTAAGCCCCTTTTCATAGAGCGAGGCTTAAAAAGTTGGGAAATGTGACCGAGTGATCCTCTGGATCACTGTGAAAACGCGGCAAGTGTGTTTTCAATAGTTCAGTTGTTGCTACTATTTAAACAGTATTTGACCATGTTATATACAAATGTACAAATAATGATTTTCTTTGCTTGTTTCACTGTTTATCAATTCTGAATGAGAGTAGTAAATTGTAATGATATCCTCATATAGGTTCGTACTTTGGAAAGAGATCTTAAAAGAACTTCAAAAACTAAAAAAAAACGACCTTAAAACAAATAAAAAATAGTATTATGCAAAGTTAAACACGATGACTACTTCAAGGCTCATTCAAGACTACAATTTCGGGAATGTCTGAATCAGTTATTTAAAGTCCATATCGGTGAGTAGGTCTCTTTAATATAACCACAGCTGCATCGCACGCGTTTTGTCGGTTCTCTTAATTGATCTTGAATTTCTAGTAGGTAATATATACGACTAGAATCAGCATTGTTAAATGTCACGCGAAAGGAACGCCGGTTAATGAGTTGTTTAATAGTCCTGCAATGAAAGGTTATGTCTTGTTAATATCGTTCAGAAAACCATGTGCATTTCGTTCTGTATTTTGAACAATTGTCAATTAATGTAATATGTTCAAGCTGTTCACATGCTTCCATGGACTGATTGGTTTAAGTTCTTATAATTGTTGCTTTATTTAATGACTAAAAGAATTAATATAATACAAAAAGATCGTATGTATGTTCAAACACATTAATCCATTTATGCCTAGCGTCTAGAGTAGAAAAAAGGCATTGGCAAACAGCGTAGACCCAGATGAGACGCCGCATGATGCGGCGTCTCATCAGGGTCTGCGCTGTTTGCTTAAAGGAATTTCTGTAAGAAATATTCTTAATATAGAAATAAATATACTAGACATCCCTAATTTTGGAAATAAATTGATCCAATTTAGAAGGATGGGAGAGTCCACTAGGCATAAATGGGTTAAGATCCGTTGAGACATGAGGTCTGACATAATTTTGTTTTCGTTAAAACTTAACAAAGTACTAGAACCCAGTTTATATCAGATTACTATAAATACAATGGCCCCACTAACGATGCTAATACATAGCCACCTCGAGAAGAAATCGATCAACACCACAAACAACAATAACTGTCCTCACTTCGGCATATTGCTTAGTAATAGCTTTATTAACAGCGAATCAAACACAGTTAATTTTGTTAACTTCATACAGCGGTAATGGCCTTTTAAAACGCTTAAATATTTACTGACTGACTGTTGAGGTGTCAGAGTGATACGCGCATGTCAAGTCATGCCGCCCGAGGGGTGAGGCCATCAGGGTCATGATGATAGTTATGTGACCCCAGGGGTTTCTACTATGGTCAGCAGTGGTTTCAATTGTGCATTCAGCGTGATTTATTGTATTTCAATTTGACGGAGAGTCAACAAGGTTTTGATGGATTGAGTTATGGTGATTAATGATTAATGCGCTTTATTGTACAATATATGTGACGGAGACGTTATCAATGACACAACGATATTTTAACTTGGATATAGACAACCTATCTTGACACTGATGGTTGAAACTTATGTATGGAAAGATTTATGAGCACCAAAAGGTGCGGAGTGCTGCTTAAAAGGAGCAGGATGGAAAGAAGGACCAGTGTGGTGATATTTTCTTATAATATACTTAATCACTGGGATTTCTTATTTTTACACTTGAAATTTAAGTTTTTAAGCATATTCAAATGGGACAGGAGGGGTGAGGGTAGCAAAAAGGAGCAGTTCGCAGCACTCAAAATTTATCTTTAACTTCTAGTTTGAATAACGAATAAAATCACCGCCATCACTAACAATAACAAGTACATGAATAAGCAATTACTACTTCAGCTATTACTTATACTTTTGTTAATAACATCTTCCTTATTTCAACATAAAAACGAATGAAAACAATCCATAGAAAGGTCCTATAAATAAAATGTACTATCAGCTCATAAAAATAGCTGGCGATTATTTCCTATAAATATCGCATATAAGAGTTGGGAATCATCAAGATAATCTAGCTTTAGAAGTGTCACAGCTGTTCCCTTCCCGCAACTACTGTTAATGATAAGAGAAACTTCATTCCGCGATATCAAATAATACTGCACCATTATCTTCTTGCAGGCATTCATAACGAGAAATTATGAACTAAATAACACAATGGTAAGCTTTAAACGTGTGTCAATAAAAAAAACTTCATAACGTAGATATAACTGCTCATTTTATCGTTAATGTGTCATGAAAGTTGTTAGTAATTTCTTCATTATTTTGCATTAAAGTCGGTTGTTCACTAATAATAACCATATCAACACGCTTACAACTTCTGATTTTATGCAACAAAATATTCCATAGCAACACATTACGCAAACATATCGCAATATTTAATAGTAACACATTTAACAAAAGAACAAAATCAAAACATTATACCATATTAAGCAAAACTACCACATCAGTAATAAGTATGAAATAAATAAAACGTACTACAATAAGAAATATTATTAGAATACAATCCTGCATGTCTCTGCTACCTTTAATAGCGACAACTAATAAGTTGAGTTTCTAATAAGTTGAGTTTAATTAGAATGCGTATATGTATATGTGTATAAATCAACAGCATCGCATTAAGCAATATTGTTTTGTTCAAAATGATTCATTTAAGCATACATACATTCAGCAAACGTACTAGTGACAGCGTGACTCATTAAGCAACACTACCGTATTATTACTCAACGATAGCATAATTTGCAATGGATCGCATCTATAATCGTCCGCAAATTTATGAACTAAACATGGCACTGTGTCAAACTGTAACAAAATACCGCAAAAGGACAAATTAATGCATAGAGCCCTATTGAACATCGGTAATCAGACATACCAGCTTTAAGCGTTGAACGAAACGCAGACGAATAACTGCAACGTCACTTACGTGCTATCAAACTGAGTCCCGTTGTCCAGTTGTCCGACGTAGTGCATGGTCACAAGATCGTGCCTCTGCGTCTTCCGTACGCACTTCTCGATGGCGTGTGTGACCTCGATCTTGAGCTCACCTTCGGCGGCCCCAGTCGCCGCCGCCGTCGCCGCCAGAAAGCATCCCGCTAGCAGTATTAAACGATTCGCCATCGGATGTATTTTATTGAAGTTATCGAAGTTGTTGTTGCTGAAGATATTTATTCGGTTTGACTGGACACAAAACGCCGTCACACGTTATACGAGCGAAAAATGATCACAAAAAGCCGGTGGTGGCACTTTATCTCCGTTTCTCACATATGTTACCAAGTCGTCGTAATGAATGACTGTTAAATATGATAAGAAAACATTGACTTCGACGTGGCACACATGAGTCGATTTCTTATTGGCTAAGACTGTGGGACAATTAAGTTGTCAGACATCGGCACAACGCCGATCTCCGTTGACACTGTTTAAATTGAAGGATTGTCACTTAGGCGGAAACGAACGACCTTTTCCGAAGCCGTTCGTTAAATCCCGGACAACGCTTTCACGCACCACTGATTACGTTAACGTCATCTTATGGCGTTACTTAACGTCGATGTGGTGACACACAACTTTTTGTTTCTGGTTTCAACGTGGTTGAAATGGTTGATTTTCTTTGAATATATTTGTATGCTGAAAGTCTTCATTAATCATGGTGATTAAAACGGCCTTGACACAAATAAGGGAAGTTGCAACTTCGAAAGTTTAAAGAGACGTGTTTTATAGTGTTACCTGTTAAAGTGTTTAACGGAATACCGTTAGTGCCATCGTGGTTACACATTAAAATCCAGAGGGCGAGAGTGCGAGAAAACGATGACCAGAGTGCGATAATACGATGACGAGAGTACGAGAATACGATGACGAGAGTACGAGAATACGATGCCGAGAGTGCGAGAATACGATGACGAGAGTGCGAGAATACGATGACAAGAGTGCAAGAATACGATGACGACAGTGCGAGAATACGATGACGACAGTGCGAGAAAGCGAGAATACGATGACGAGAGTGCGAGAATACGATGACGAGAGTGCGAGAATACGATGACGAGAGTGCGACAATACGATGACGAGAGTGCGACAATACGATGGCGACAGTACGATATGACTATCGCATTGTCGCCATCGTACTATCGCATTGTCTATCATCGTACTATCGCGTTGTCGCACTGTCGTCATCGTATTCTCGCACTCTCGCATCGTCGCCATCGTACTATCGTATTCTCGCACTCTCGTCATCGTATTCTCGCACTCTCGTCATCGTATTTTCGCACTCTCGCATTGTCGCCCTCTGGATTTTAATGTGTACGGTATTCCGTAGTTTTGGTAGACAATACCACTTGTGAACACAATCGTATATTAAGAAGTACCAGTAGTTGCGTATTTGGCCTCTGTCACATACCTCTTTACAGCTACATGTACCACTTATATTAAAGCAACAACAACAAAGTTTCCTCTTTTTTAGTTTAAAAAAAAACACATTTTATTATTCAAATCAGAAAGCATATACATGAGAGAAATATTTTTTAAACGCAAAAATTTTGCACGTTAAAAAGCCCTTTTTTTTCTTATACATTTATATTTGTAACTTCTTTAATTTTAATGAAAGCCTATATCGTATTCAAAACAGCATATCTTTTGAGAAACGTGTGTGATGAGATATACTTTTTAACTATACTGTAAGTTTAAAGCGAAAATGAAATAATTATGCTTTGCATAAGTAAGTTCTAGATTGGGCGCTATTTTTATGTTTTAGTTAAAGGGAGCCCATAAATATTTGGAAAATTTGCGAATGGGGCGGCAGGGGCGAATGTCGCCGCCCATATATTTAGACAAGTCGCTGCCCCGCTATTTGTGGCGTGTTCTGAGAAAACTGGGCACAATGCTTGTGCGTAAATTATCACCCCAGATTAGCATGTGCAGTCCGCACAGAATAATCAGGGACGACAATTTACGCTTTTTTGGATGTTTTCGTTTAAATGATGTCTCTTCTTAGCGAAAAACCAGTTTAGGCGGAAAGTGTCATCCCTGATTAGCCTGTGCGGACTGCACAGGCTAATCTGGGATGGGACTTTACGCACAAGCATTTTGCCAAGTTTTTTCAGAACACGCCACATTTGGGCTAGTAGTCGTTACGAAAGTCACTTTATTTTGCCCCAAAGTCTGTCGAAGTCCTTCTCTGGGTGTGACTTTGATTGTTGTTAATGGCAATGCGTTAAATTACATGTGTAGTTGTCATAAACAAGGCCTACATTCCCGCATTCGGTCATTTCTGCAGTACCGTTTGCGTCAGTGTACATGTTCGAGGGACACGTTGACCACGATACATAAAGTTTCAACATTTATCAAGTACCTTCACATAAGATACAGAACCCTCCAACGACTGAAAGAAGAAATGTGCTCAGACAGCCCGGGATTCCGCGTGTTGTGCCAAATCCGGTTGGACGGTGCGTGCTGCGAGTTTTCGTAGTGTGCTCGGTAACTACACGGTGCTCTAGTTATCGTGGGAGACCTGCTACGTATAAGGCAGGCGCTCCCATGTTGATAGTTTACTTATTAGTTTTGAATTCTTGTTTAGCATGCATCTCGGGCATGTCATGCTCAGTCACCCTGATAAACTATTAAAAAAATAAGCCGTACACTGCAGCATAAGGACATGTCAGCGTCAGGGGCCCACACCATCGCTGATGTGACAGTAGAACATCTAGAGGGCATCCGTAGTGACGTCGGCTTCGACTGACTTTGGGAGATGGTCATCGTCCGGCTCGAAAATGTTGACGTAAGTGGGACATATGTCTCAGATGTTATCAGGAGACACACTGTATCGAAGCGGAACATTGTCGAAACAGCACTCCATGAAAGCTGTTAGATGTCGTTATCGCCAGATATACTTCGAGGCGTTCGATCTTGTATATCGGGCATCAAGAACAGGTTCGATCAACCAGGGTAAAATATCTACCGTTCGCTCTAAGACCTTGTCACAGGGTGCGCTCCCGATGATGACTACACCCGTGCCATGCAGGCTGTGCCGGAGAGTTGTGCAAGGACAACTTCAACCATGAAACTCTTGTAATGCAACTTGAAACGTTCCGTGGTGTCGCAACCGGGGGAAATGATTACCGATTTCCTCTACTGCTATATGGAGTTTCTGGGTTCAAATTACAAACACATCACAAACACTCACAATTCATAGATAAATGTGTGTACACATCTTCAACGAGCCACTGTGGAGAAGCCGACCAGACGACTGAACGCATCCTTTATGAATGCAGGGATCACCAACCTCGAAGAGAAATGTATGGTCGGAACCTGTGAGCCTGAGGGAGAAGCTCTACGGCCAGGTGAAGGCTCTACAGAAGATCACTAGTTCCATCCTTACCTTCAGACTTTTAAGCTTAATATGTGATTCATAAGAATGTACACTGTATAGCCTCGCTCTGTGAAAAGGGGGTTTAATGCATGTGCGTAAAATTCGTTCCAGATTAGCCTGTGTAGTCCGCACAGGCTAATCAGGGATGACTCTTGCCGCTGTGTATTGTATTTTTCGTTTAAAGGATGACTCTTCTTGACCAAAATCCAGTTTAAACGGAAAGTGTCGTTCCTGATTAGCCTGTACGGACTGCACAGGCTAATCTGGGACGACACTTTACGCAAAAGCATTCAGCCCCCTTTTCACACAGCAAGGCTCATATTATTTTGCAATATCTTCCATGATTTGTCCTAAAAAGCGTCCTTCAGGTCCTTGAAGGGAGTGGATGGAGTTACGTAGACTTGAACGGGAAACGGCCTCAGATAATAAATCGTTGCACTCATTACCCTTGAATCCGGTTGATAGATTTAGGTAAAGTTTATGAGCGTGGGAAAACGACAAAAACGCGTCATATTTGATGTTAGGGCTTGTCGTCTCTTCAAATAAGTCTTCAGTTCTTTTTTGAAATACGCCTTGGCAGAAAACACCATTGTACAGTTAAGTATTTTCAAACTAGTGAATGCCATTTTAAAATGTCATTCTGTTCTCTCGTGTAAAAACTTGTACAACTATCAAAGACTTCTAACATCCAAAGATCTATAAATAAACATAGATACACGTTGATCTTTGTTACATTACTGTCAAAGTCACCAGACAAATTCAAGCGGTCTCCTTCATTGCTCTAATATAAGGGAGATCACTGAGAGTAGTTTTGTCCTAAGTTGTTAATGAGGTAGCCTCCCTTTATATATTTTATTTAATAAATTTCAAGGACCAATTTCTTTGATACTACCAATACGTCATAAAATACACTATTTCAATGCAAATTGTCTTATACTGAATTCAAAACAGTCTCTGCATATACACAATTAAATAATTTAATCAAAGTTTTGTTGCACTTCGTGAGCGTTATGATTAGCCACACTTTGAATTGCAAGTTTTATATGCAGTCATGAAATGAAAGAAATAGTTGTAAATAATCGACTTCAATTTTAATTGAATTGAATAATGAAAAATACAAATTCAAAGGATCGTTTTGCCCTTAGACATGATACGTGTTACCTTCAAGTGTGACCTTGACATGGTTTCAATTTGATAAACATTTGTTGCACTTTACATTTATATCCTTTAAAGAGAGTATGCACGATTTTGTCAAATATTTATGAATTTATATAAATGTGTAAAAAACTTATTATACATATATTTCAATATAAATTTAAATAAAAGATATGAAGAACATGTGTCGAAAAATGCGGAATAAGCCAGATATTTAAATCTGAAATCAAAAAAGGCCTGTACAGTTGAATTCACCAGCATGTATATCATGCATGTACAATGTGAATCTTATTTTAGTTTTAGTGCAGATTCAGACACAAAGACACAATTTTGTTTCCTAACAAATACGAGTAAAAGTGTCGGCATCGGCTTTAACCAGCGCTAACTTGTCTTTGCTGCATTTTATGAAATTTGTCTTCAGTGTATAATTTTTCTTGCCTATTTTGTGTTATTGTTACATATTTTTATCAATGTATTACAATTTAACACATATACAAATCGTATACTCACTTTAAGGAGCACAATATATAATATAACTGACATTAAATACAGGCTTACCATTCAACATTAAGTTGGCATGACTTGATTGATATGCCTTCTGCACATACTTCTTTATAACCTAAATATTGCAGCCAAGTTTCATGAAAACAGACAAACGTCCAAAGGATATTTTGGCGGCTGTCCGATTAGCACAGTGGTTGGTAAACACGCTTCACACCTTGGCAACCTGGGTTCAATCCCTATTCCCGGAAGCATGCGCGTTTGGTTGGTGGTCACCATACAGGACAGGTGGAGTTTCCTCCGGGTACTCAGGCTTCCCCACAAAACAAGACCACACCAAAATTAAAAATATATTTCAGTAAGAAACAAATGGCTAGAAATTGCAGCTTCTATAATTCCAAATTCGTCCCAACTTTCGTGAGTCAAATATTTAATTACACGCTGTTAGATGCTACTCAAGTGTTGTTGTTAGGGACATGCTCGTTGCTGGTGATGGAAACAAACCATTCTTTACATTTAAATCTACATAACTTGTCTGGTCATGAAATCCATTTTATAGCAATTTCCCTGAACCTTTGATTCAAGAACGTTGGACACTTGCAAGTCTGTCAACAGACTGATAATATTTTTTTAATTTTCTAATTTCGTATTGCAATACAATATCAAAGCTCCTTTTCTCTTCTGGCTGCATTTTAAGCAGATAAGAAAACGTAACTCTGTATAGTATAAGTACAGTACAAGAATAAGGAGATAGTTATCTCTATAAAAATGATAATGCAGGGCTGTAAACAGTCTAGGCACTTGTAAATAACTTGCATTGCACTAAGTACTGGTAAACCTGCTATCCAAAGAAAAGAATGAGTTGATTAAATGACAACCGTGATATGACTAAACACTGTTGAAAACGGCGATTACAAACAANGCTTGATATTGTACTTTGAAGTGTGGGAGAATGCCTTTAGACAAGTTTGTGTCTATAAAAAGACAGACCGACAGGCGGACTGACGTCCATTGCGATTCCAGTATCCTATTTACTTTATAACCTGCCACAATCATATGTGTAGAAAGCAAAATATTAACCCTTTTAGCGCTGGAACCGAATTTAAAAGACCTTTGCAAACAGTTTGGATCCAGATGAGACGCCACAGAACGTGGCGTTCATCAGGATCCAAACTGTTTGCTATTCTGATAGTATTCTTTGAAGAAAAATCAAAGAAAATGCTAATTTTAGAAATTCAGCAGACGACATTTTAGCAGACGACAAATTTCCCAGCATGCAAAGGGTTAATATATCAACTCAAACATTTGCAGATAATTTTGGCATGTTTATTGATTGAATACTTATATTAAGTGAATATATGATATGATGTATATTAATAATACTTTATAATATTGCTGAAACATGTAGTATATGCATGCAATCAAATTTGTAGAACAGTCCAACAAAAGAACAAAATATTTTTTATAGGCAGGGAGACAGGTTGTAGAACAGACACATTGTCTAATGATGGTGAACAATTTTGGTAAGTCATATTAAAATTGCATTGTGCATGTCAAAGTTACAGTCCAGACAATCTAGGACACATGCAAGCAAACACACTAGACCATTTTGCAATAATGAGCTTTCTTCAAGGGGGTTTGACGAAAATGATTATAAATTTGAAAGTACTTGAACAAGAAAAAAACACACACAAAAAATAATTAACAAAATAATACTTTATGTAATATTTTTATGTGGCATTAAAACGTGGAGATTGGCTCTCTATTTCTATTAAAACAACAAGAGGGCATTTCAATCTTTAATACAATTCCTACATGCAAAGGTCAGACTATATACAGTGAATTTGAAGAGATTTCAGGTAAGGTCCATTTGATTTCAGATACAACCAACTAAAATCATTTTCATTCAAATATGTGTCGTGTTCTGAGAAAACTGGGCATAATGCTTGTGCGTAAATTGTCATCCCAGATTAGCCTGTGCAGTCCGCACAGGCTAATCATGAACGACACTTTCTGCTTTTATGGAACATTTTAGCAGACGACAAATTTCCCAGCATGCAAAGGGTTAATATATCAACTCAAACATTTACAGATAATTTTGGCATGTTTATTGATTTAATACTTATATTAAGTGAATATATGATATGATGTATATTAATAATACTTTATAATATTGCTGAAACATTTAGTATATGCATGCAATCAAATTTGTAGAACAGTCCAACAAAAGAACAAAATATTTTTTATAGGCAGGGAGACAGGTTGTAGAACAGACACATTGTCTAATGATGGTGAACAATTTTGGTAAGTCATATTGAAATTGCATTGTGCATGTCAAAGTTACAGTCCAGACAATCTAGGCAGCATGCAAGCAAACACACTAGACCATTTTTGACTGCAATAATGAGCTTTCTTCAAGGGGGTTCGACAAAAATGATTATAAATTTGAAAGTACTTGATCAAGAAAAAAACACACACAAAAAATAATGAACAAAATAATACTTTATGTAATATTTTTACGTGGCATTAAAACGTGGAGATTGGCTCTCTATTTCTATTAAAACAACAAGAGGGCATTTCAATCTTTAATACAATTCCTACATGCAAAGGTCAGACTATATACAGTGAATTTGAAGAGATTTCAGGTAAGGTCCATTTGATTTCAGATACAACCAACTAAAATCATTTTCATTCAAATATGTGTCGTGTTCTGAGAAAACTGGGCATAATGCTTGTGCGTAAATTGTCATCCCAGATTAGCCTGTGCAGTCCGCACAGGCTAATCATGAACGACACTTTCTGCTTTTATGGAACATTTTAGCAGACGACAAATTTCCCAGCATGCAAAGGGTTAATATATCAACTCAAACATTTACAGATAATTTTGGCATGTTTATTGATTTAATACTTATATTAAGTGAATATATGATATGATGTATATTAATAATACTTTATAATATTGCTGAAACATTTAGTATATGCATGCAATCAAATTTGTAGAACAGTCCAACAAAAGAACAAAATATTTTTTATAGGCAGGGAGACAGGTTGTAGAACAGACACATTGTCTAATGATGGTGAACAATTTTGGTAAGTCATATTGAAATTGCATTGTGCATGTCAAAGTTACAGTCCAGACAATCTAGGCAGCATGCAAGCAAACACACTAGACCATTTTTGACTGCAATAATGAGCTTTCTTCAAGGGGGTTCGACAAAAATGATTATAAATTTGAAAGTACTTGATCAAGAAAAAAACACACACAAAAAATAATGAACAAAATAATACTTTATGTAATATTTTTACGTGGCATTAAAACGTGGAGATTGGCTCTCTATTTCTATTAAAACAACAAGAGGGCATTTCAATCTTTAATACAGTTCCTACATGCAAAGGTCAGACTATATACAGTGAATTTGAAGAGATTTCAGGTAAGGTCCATTTGATTTCAGATACAACCAACTAAAATCATTTTCATTCAAATATGTGTCGTGTTCTGAGAAAACTGGGCATAATGCTTGTGCGTAAAATGTCATCCCAGATTAGCCTGTGCAGTCAGGAACGACAATTTCCGCTTTAATGGATTTTTTTGTTAAAATGATGTCTCTTCTGAGCGAAAATCCAGTTTAGACGGAAAGTGTCGTCCCTGATTAGCCTGTGCACACTGCACAGGCTAATCTGGGACGACACTTTACGCACATGCATTATGCCCAGTTTTCTCAGAACGCGACACATATGTAAATTATTACCAGTGACATACACAATTTGAGAGGTGAAATCAAGTTTCTAATCAAACTGGGCCTCTGTTCATAAATCCAAAGTTAATGTATGAATAACACTTAATTCAACTGTATATTTGAATTTTAATTGGTATCCCCCATTTCTAATAATTGCATTATTAATTTATAAATGATTAATAAATGGCCATTGTACATGTGCTCACAATATTTCCCCAACAAACAAGTGTTTGTTCGTCAGTGATAGTCTATTCTTTATTCCAAAGTCTATGAAACAATGCCCATGTGCAAATCAAGAAACAAACAAATGACCTAACACTTGTGACATATTTTCACTAAAAAAATGCCATAATTCAAATAAATAAACTAACTCATGACCTTACACTAGGTCAAATGTATGAACTTGCACAAAGTCAATGGTATAACTTTACACGAGGTCAAAGGTCAGTGCTTAAGTTTTCTGAGCCAACGGAACCCCCAGAGAGGTTTCTGGAATGTCCCACGGCCATCTTGGTATTCTTAACGTCCTTATTTACGATGCTTGTTTTTGCAGAAGGCATCGACTCTGCACCCATCTTGGTACTTTTAGCGTCCTTATTAACAGTACTCGTTTTCAAAGATGGCGTCGACTTGACGGCAGTCCCCGAGGAATGTTTCCCGGTAAAAGGAGAAGAAGAGGCATCGGTGCCATCCTTTGATTTGGCGATTGGCATGAGTTCTATTGTATCTACGCCGCTCCTATGCTGGCCTTTCACAACGCTGACATTTACGCTTTCAATAGAAGAGTCCCCATTGCTAATACCCGAATTATTCACATTGGAAGCGTTTCTCAGCTCCTTGGCTCGTAGCTTTTCCATCGACTTTTCCTTCTTGGCCGGCTTCTGCTTTACAGGCTTTGTGGGCTTTACGGGGGATTCGTCCTCAACGATTGTTGGCAACTTGCCAGCCTCGTCTGGCTGCACTGGAATGTCGTCTGCAAAAAAAGAAATTGTCCATGTTTTGTTTTTTTAAGTATATGGGCTTATCAAGAGACATGTTAGGATTCACAATTCGTTTCTAATCAATGAATGCTTGTTGGAGTATATGAGCTTATATAACCCTAAAATACTGATGAGCAGCAAACAGCATAAGCCTGAACCGACTGCAAGTTACTCTTAGGATTAACAATTCGTATCTAATTAATGTTTTGTTCGGCTGTTAGGATCATATGATAAACATACTGAGAAAGATAATAAGTAACATGGCTGGCAAACTTTTTTAACCTTTTGATATCCAAAAGTGTAGTAAATGCTCTTTTTTTTTAATTCCTCAATTTTATGGACTTAAAGAATGATGTTTTTTATTTTCATTTTCTACTGTAAATAGTTGTGTGGGTGAGCCATTCTTTTTGAGAATCTATCATGGGCATAAACAATTCTCTTAGCCACAATTACCACAAAAATCTCAAAATACTTAAACTGAAATTGATAAAAAAAAATCATTTTAAATTGCTTATTTGAATTAAAACCAAAATACATCAATAGATTTTTGCCATTGGTTTTTACAGCTTTCAGCAGTACATTTTAGTAAGTCATTTGTTTTGTTTTTACATTAACATTTAAAATAAACAAAAGCAAGAAAATAGTGGTCATTATTTCAAAGAAAAGTAGCAGATAGTCAATTAAATCTTTCCTATAGAGGATGAATATTGTGATTTATTAGATTGCATTTCAGCATTTTCCAATTATGTAGTTTCATGTTCCAATTTGCCTCTTTTATTACCAGCTATAAAACTAATTACGCCTGCCGATAAATTGGATCAATTAGAACAAATGATGGTTAGAAAAGACATAACAAGTCTGTGACAATAATTTCAGTTAATCATCTTTCGTAATTGGACCATTGAAGACTGAGGAAATTTAATAAATTTGTGTTATATTTTATTTTTTGTGCACTTTAAATCTTAAAGAAGCAGCATTATTAAAGAAGGAATTAAATCTTCCTTTTTGTATTATTACCGAAGAACCAGCGAATTAAATCTTCCTTTTTGTACTATAACCAAACAACTACATTTGTAACAATCTTAAAATCATACAAACAACAATAATAACCTTCCCATTTGAAATATGAGAAATATAGTGCAAGGATATTTTACTTCAAAACCCTTACTCTTAGCTTAAAGATGCAGAACCTTTCAAATATAAGCCTTGTTTTCTAAATTAAAGTATACCTTGTTTAAAAAATATACAATAACAATAGCAATTTTGAGAACGCTTTCCAACTGGGCACCCAGGGACATCCAGATCAAGGGGAAACACAACATCAGTAACAGAACTACGACATTGGATAAAATTCTGTGATTTCTCAAATATTCTGAATTCTTTTAAAGCTAAAGCTTAACAAAAATTATTTCAACATATTTATTGTAACTTTAATTGTACTGCGAGCTTAATATTAAAATTACACATTAAGTGAACAACATTTATTATTATTTTGAACAAAACCTGAAAACTTAAAAAATAGAAATATTAATAAAAAAAACAGCTTAACCATTAATTCTAAAAACTCACTTAAAAATCTTTGAGAAATGGAGGCAAATGGTTTAAACACAGTAATATCTGAAGTTCGAATAAGACATGAATTTGGGAATAAATTGTGTATTTTAAAAAGTGCATAATATGCAGTTTTACATGTTGTTTTTATTTAGTTTGACAAAATATAATTAAAATATATACTTAAATATATAAAAGGATTATTTACATTGATTATTACTACAAAACTGGATTTTTTATTGATTTTGTTTTTAATCCTCATAAAATGAAACTGTGTCCATGCGACGCATGAACACAGTTTGAGAATACAGTTAAAATGATACAAATACAATCACTGTTAATGAAAAAGTCATGGAAAATTGCTTATTAAGCTTGAAGTATAGATACAATATTACAAAAATAAATTCAGATCATGAAATGAATAGTTTTATTAAAGAAAATCACCAAAATGATGTCCATTTCCAGTTTGATGTCTTATTCCCAATTCACATAATACAGTGCTTTTATCTTTTCGTTTTTGATATTAAAGATAGGCCCTTGTTGTACTAAAATGATGATTATATGATAAACCCTCGCTTTACTTTAACTTAAATGAAGGTTATATGATAGGCCATTGTTTAACTTTTACTAAAATGATGGTTATATGATAAGCCCTTGTTTTACTTTTACTAAAATGATGGTTATATGACATGCTCTGTTTTACTTTTACTAAAATGACGGTTATATGACATGCCCTTGTTTTACCTTTACTAAAATGACGGTTATATGATAGGCCCTTCTTTTACTTTTACTAAAATGACAGTTAGATGATAGGCCCTTGTTTTACTTTAACTAAAATGACCGTTATAAGATAGGCCTTTGTTTTACTTATACAAAAATGACGGTTATATGACATGCCCTTGTTTTACTTTTACTAAAATGACGGTTATATAACATGCTCTTGTTTTGCTTTTACTAAAATGACGGTTATATGATAGGCCCTTGTTTTACTTTTTCTTAAATGATGGTTATATGATAGGCCCTTGTTTTACTTGAACTAAAATAACGGTTACATTTTTTACCAGGTAATTTCTTAGTTCTAAATGAGGCATTTGTGATGGCAGATTTGGAGAGTGTATGCCATATATAGTTTATCTTTTTGTTTTTAACATTATAGATAGGCCCTTGTTTTACTAAAATGACGGTTAAATCTTTTACCAGGTAATTTCTTAGTTCTAAACGAGGCGTTTGTGATGGCCGACTTGGAGAGCGTGTAGTTGGAGGATGACGTTGACAGGGCCAGACTGAGGCCTATCGTGCTGTCATCCTGCGGTCCGGACGGGTTTTCACGCAGCGAGTTCCCGATTGCATTTGTTACCTGGAATATGTCCATATATGTATATATGAGCCTTGTTCTTGGAAAACTGGACTTAATGTAAAAGTATCGTCCCAGTACTAAAAGGCTTATCAGGGACGACACTTTCTGCCTTAACAGGATTTTCCTTTAGAAGACTTCCTTTAAACGAAAAATTCCATAAAAGTGGACTGCACAAGCTAATCTGGGACAACACTTTACGCACTTGCATTAAGCCCAGTTTTCCCAGAACGAGGCTCATTCACTAAGAATATTCAATAAGTGTCATGTAATATAAAAGTAAAATCTTATGAGGACCATCAAATAAATATTGTTTGACGAAGTTAACATGCAACTTTTAATATTAGTCAAAATATATATTAATATTGAATTTTTGACATGCACAGGTTACATAATGTTTTAATTGCTTTAAAAAAAGTTAAGACAATAATTAATTATTGATTTTATGCATATGGGCCCTAATAATTTCACTACAGAAGGTAAGAAATGATGAAATCAATATGTTTTCCTAATAATTTAATAAAGGGCACAATATTCACATATGTGTCGTGTTCTGAGAAAACTGGGAATAATGCTTGTGCGTAAATTGTCATCCAAGATTAGCTAGTGCAGTCCGGACAGGCTAATCAGGGACGACAATTTCCGCTTCTATGGAATTTTCGTTTTAATGATGTTTCTTCTTAGCGAAAATCAAGTTTAAGCGGAAAGTGTCGTCCCTGATTAGCCTGTGCGGACTGCACAGGCTAATCTGGGACAACACTTTACGCAAATGCATTATGCCCAGTTTTCTCAGAACACGACACATATAAGAAAAAGTGCCTTGTACCCTGATAGCCATGGCGTTTTTACTGACAGGAAATAAACTCAGCAAAAATATCATTAAAACAAATAATATGAAGGTTTGTTCATGAAAATTTGACGTCTAGAGTGTTCACAAGGTTTCATTATAGCCGTATAAGGAGAACTGACACCCCACTTGATTGCCATGTTTTTCAACGCACAAATTCGGCTGAGATATCACTGGAACAAAATTTTCTAAGCAACTTACAAGATGATTGAAAACAAGGCTTGTCACCGTAGGATGACATATGCCCCCTTTTTCCACATTTTTTGAAACCTAAACGCAAAACCTAAACGCAAAGTGTGACGGAATTTCAAACGGACAGACAGACAGACGGAAAGACGGACAGTGCGATCACTATATGCCACCCTACTGGGGGCATAAAAAAAGTGACTTCAAGTGAGTTCATAAGTTTTCACTTAAGCTGAATAATCATAACAACAAAAGGAGATCACAAAAGCTCACCATGAGCTCAGGTGAGCTACTAAAACAATACAAAAAAACTGTATCAAAAGCCAAGAATCATTGTCTCTGGTAGCGGCTGAAACCCTCTCCCTGGTAGCAGCTGTCATGTTATATTTCACATGGGGAGTTGTAAATATCCAAACTCTCAGGCTAATCACGTTAGCAGGACGGCTGCAATCCAATTAGGTGCTCATGGGACACGCACATACATCTCCAAATATTTCTGCCAAATAACCCCCCAAAATCTCCTTCCATTGCGATTGCATTTCGTCGCTTGATTGCTATAGTGCTCTAACTACCAATTTCATTTTTTGGAGAAAAACGCATTTAAAGGTTTAACCTTTATTTTCTCACTTATTTATGCACCTATGTGGACAAAAATATACCGGAGTGTTTATCAGCAAACGGAGAATATGAATAGAATTAAATATTTACTTTAGAAAATTATATGTTAATGTTATTTGCAATTATATTTATGGAGATAGAGCATTCTGCTAAAAAAAATATAAAAATCGTGAATCACTTTACTCTAAGTCCCGGAGATGGTGCAGTACAGCATTCACCCGTTTGTAAAAATGTGGGAGATGGAGCAAAATAGAATAAAAAAACTTCTTCTGTATTCTATACAAAATGTGGGAGATAGAGCAAGATGATTTTCTACGTTAGAATTTTCTCAGTTTTTTTTTGCTCACGCCTACCCTCCTCTCACTTTGTGAGACAGAACGCAACTTTTCGGTTATCTAATAAATATTTACACTTTTCTTCTGTCTGCCAGTTAAAATAAATGATAAATCAGTCTAGCATTTCACTTTCAAGCAGCAAAACTGATTGACATGACAACCATTTTTTTGTCACGGCACCCACATTTTTATTAATGTGACAATGTCTGAGAAAACGCCTCATCTCAAATTGAGTCTGAGGGTCAAAATGTTAACCTAAGATTGATGAGCTTTTGCATTCAAATTATTATTTGTATTATATGTCATAGAATGAGATCAACTTTTTACTAAATTTAACTTATATCATTCACATGATGGCTAAATATATGCCATTTACCATAATTATTTAGGAAATATTTGTTAATATGATAACAATCATGTCTCAAATAGTCAAATGAAAGAACCAAACCAAAAGTTGGCTGTTATTTGATACAGATGAAATTTCCCCATATGACTGAAAAGTTTGTATGTAATATACCAAAATTAGTAAGAATAAACACCCCAACTTAAACTTCAATTTCTGAACAAACAAGAGATGTGTTTGTCAGAAACACAATGCCCCCTACTGCGCCGCTTTGAAATAAAATTTATATTTATCATTTTGCAGGTATAGAAATTATCTCCCTCTAAAGCTTGTTACTTCTCTTGGGTTAAGTTTTTTGACCTTTGACCTTGAAGGCTGACCTTGACCTTTCACCACTCTTAATGTGCAGCTCCATGAGATACACATGCATGCCAAATATCAAGTTGCTATCTTCAATATTGCAAAAGTTATGGCCAATATAAAAGTTTTCGGACGGACGCACAGATTGACAGCTCAAATGCTTTATGCCACCCTACCGGGGGGCATAAAAACATGCTGAAACCATATAGGAACTGTAAAGGTAAACTAATTGTGTTCGTAACACCTGTTTACATTTCCTTGGGAGAGTTTTTATGTTACAGGATGAAATGGACAAGCTTGCTTTTGTATGAGTAGATACAAGGAAATACAAAAAAAGAGAAATTTGATATTCAACCAAAACCACTGCATCAGACTGTGAACACTTTTCCAAGTACTTACCAGTAAGACATCTGAGTAGAGCTCATACTCCGCTCTGTTGTGAATGTCCACCACTGCCTGTATGGGCGCCCCTGTCTGACCATTGAACCTGCAATATGACAAGTAAACCTGAAATAACTGACTATTGAACCTGCAATACGACAAGTAAACCTGCAATAACTGACTATTGAACCTGCAATATGACAAGTAAACCTGCAATAACTGACCATTGAATCTGCAATATGACAAGTTAACCTGCAATAACTGACCATTGAATCTGCAATATGACAAATAAACCTGCAATAACTTACCAGGGAACCTGCAATAATAAAGCAGAAACCCTGGATATATATGACTAGTAAACCAGCAATAACTGACCATTGAACATGCAATAAGCAGAAACCCTGCAATATAACAAGAAAACCTCCAATAACTGACCTGTCCATTGAACCTGAAATGAGCAGAAATCCTGCAATATGACTAGTAAACCTGCAATAACTGTCAATTGAACCTGCAATAAACAGAAACCCTGCGCTATGACTAGAAACCCTGCAATAACTGACCATTGAACCTGCAATAAACAGAAACCCTGCAATATGACTAGAAAACATGCAATATCTGACAATTGAACCTGAAATAAACAGAAACCCTTGAATATGACTAGAAAACCTGCAATAACTGACCACTGAACCTGAAATAAACAGAATCTCTGCAATATGACTAGAAAACATGCAATAACTGACCATTGAACCTGAAATAAACAGAAACCCTGCAATATGACTAGAAAACCTGCAATAACTGACCATTGAACCTGAAATAAGCAGAAACCCTGCAATATGAATAGTAAACCTGCAATAAAAAGTCCACAAGTGACTGTTTGCCTGCTCCTGCCTGATAAATTAACCTTCAATAAAAGCAAAGAACCTGAAATGGTTTTATAGTATTTCTAAAAACGCTGCAAACTTACACCATGACTAACATATTACCTAACATTTCTATCTGCATCAGCATAGCTGACATTAGCAAAATATACTAATATTATCATACTACATCTTTAATTCTAATTTTTTCCATCTGGAAATAAATTATTCCTTTATAGTGTTTATTCACCTCGATACATTACAAATTGTATCGTTGGTTCACATGTTAATTTGTTAGTATATAATAGAGTGCTTTCAACAATTCAACTTGCTTTCAACAATTTAACTTGCTTGCTATAATAGGGGTGAATAAAATCTAATAAAATACAATTTAGTTTTTTACGTTGATCATCCATCGCACACTCACATGATAAAGTACAGGGAACTGAGCATCTCAATAAGCACCGCCGGTCCAACCTGGATCCTTGGCTCCAGCTCCCCGATATGATTGGATGACGATGCAGACAACACAACGGTGTCAAGTGTACAAGACGACTGGGCGACCAGATGGTCCAGGTTGCAGTCGCTGGGAATCCGCGCCGGAAACCCCACCGTTACAATCCTGTAGGAGATAGGGTTGATTATATGAGACGTGTTCTGAGAAAACTGGGCAAAATGCTTGTGCGTAAATTGTCACCCCAGATTAGCCTGTGCTAATAGACGACAATTTCCGCTTTTATGGAATTTTTCTTTTAAATAGCGAAAATCCAGTTTAGGCGGAAAGTGTCATCCTGGACTAGCCTGTGCGGACTGCACAGGCTAATCTAGGATGACAATTTACACACAAGCATTTTGCCCAGTTTTCTCAGAACACGACACATATGAGACAAGTTCTGGAAAACTGGGCTCAATGCATAGGTGTCAAGTGTCGTCCCAGATTAGCCTGTGCAGTCTGCATTTTGTACACTAGCAATACATTTTTCTAGATGTTTTAATAAATGCTAGATGTTTTGATAAATGCTATCATTGGACAATTTTGCAATCTTCATATATAATACCTAGCCTTTCAGACAGACAGGTCAAGGTCAAAATTTCAACCAGCCCAAAATGTTACTAGTCTCGGGCATCAGACAAACAGGGTTTTTCCTTTTTTTTCACCTTCTCAAATATGATTCTTCCTTCCCAATTTTTTTAATTATACATTTTCATAAATATCGTAATATTGTATTGTTTATATAACCTCAAACAACAAATTTTGTTGAGAAGTGGTAAAACACGTAACTTCTCAAATATACATAGCAGAAATACTTTTGCCACCATGCAGACAACACTTTTTACATTGTCATGGAAACACTCTACTTGAAATGAAACCAACACTGCACTACTCAGTACCGACTCCACACACCTTGAGCACATCTTACTGAAGACCTTATGCGAGCGCGCGGACAACAGCGCCACGTTGTCATGGTAACACTGCAGGAGGTAGGCAAGCACGCTGGCCCTGTTCTGACCGTTGATGTTCTCCAACTGTGGGCGCGGTCCGTCTCTGAGCAGGCTCTCCTCGGCGTTGAATCGCGCCAGGGTGCTCTCCGTGATGGGAGACAGGCTGATGTTCTGGGCCTGTGCAAGAAAATTTAGAGAGAAATACTAGTTTTATTATATAAAATATAAACTATATCAAACTATATTAAATATTCAGCGAACAGGAACAATTTAAACAACTTCAAAAAAGATTCACCCCAGAATCCTTCCTGTGAAGTTTCATTAAAATCTGCACAGCGGTTTAATGGAAATGTTGTATGAATGAAAGATTGCTGCACAACTCATGTCTGACGATGGAGGACGCACAACATACAAAATGAGCTCCCAAAAGCTAAGCATTGTGCATTGCATGGATGTGATAAAATAAAAAATAAAAATCTTTACCATGCTATGAAAAAAGACACAAAAAAGAACCAACTAAGCACATTTTGGCTAAACAGAATCAATGTTAACAAAAGTGGATGTTAAAATACTTAAATCAGTCAATTAACAAAGTGACACATTTTGGCTTAACATAATCAATGTTAACAAAAGTCNCTTACAGAACAGAGGGGCATACCAAGTGACAAATAGTAATTAATATATCTGCAGAAAGTGCAGAAAACGATGACTGTACAAATGCCACTCTAATGAAACTTTAATTGTTTCTGAGCGAGAACACACGATCTTAGTATTATCTTTTGAAGCTTCCACATATAAATCTATTAATTTAAAAAACATTTAATGGTATTATAAGAAGTGTCCGTTGTAGTTTTCCCCATTTAAAACTTTTCTAAAAACTGAAAAAAAACAACAACGAAATAACAAATATACGACAATTTAATTATGTCTTCAAAGTCAATATTTTATTAACAGATGAAGATACAAACACCACTGTGTTGTATCGGTTAAGAAACCTTGCTTCTGCATTTAAGAACACAAACACAATTCATTTTTATTTTAATAATTTATTAGTTTTTACATATAAAACTAACTGCAAACATCGCATGACAACCAAGGACTAATATCAACAAAAGATTAAAAGTAATAATTAAGTTGTGATTTATTATCTATTTAAGATTAAGTTGAAAATGGGGCATTACTGCTGTAATTGTTTCAGTAAGATGATAAAAATAGCATCTGCTCAGCTTTATATCATTAGCAGTGCGGATTAAGCACCATGGGGGCCCATAGGCAGTGAAACTTTTGGGGCCTACGCCCAAGGCCCCAAGTTGGCCTAGTGCCTACTAGAACGCCAGTGCCAAGTGGATTTCACTCGTTTAAATTAGCCTACCATTGCCAAGGCTAGCAAGACATAAAATATGACAATGTCCTTTTATAGGTATAAAATGTCATTATAATACCGTGATGCCAATACAACATTATAATTTTTACATTTACAATTTAAGAAAACAACCAATGTATGTCGGTATATTTACATATTTAACTATTTATCCAGAAAGAAATAACTGTATAATATAGTCATTAGAATAGGCTAAGTCAGTAAGTTGTTTGTTTTTTTTCGTCACGGTCTCATGGTTCCCCTAAAAGTCGCTGGGCCCATAGGCAGTTGCCTTCTCTGCCTAATCGTTAATCAGGGACTGACCATAAGGAACAATGCATGCAAACTTGATATTGTACTTTGAAGTGTGGGAGAATGCCTTTAGACAAGTTTGTGTCTATGAAAAGACAGACCGACAGGCGGACTGACGTCCATTGCGATTCCAGTATTCTATTTACTTTATAACCTGCCACAATCATATGTGTAGAAAGCAAAATATTAACCCTTTTAGGGCTGGAACCGAATTTTAAAGGCCTTTGCAAACAGTTTGGANTAAATCTTCCTTTGAACAATTTCTGTGAAAATTGTGAAAATAAAAAATTGCTTTGCTGCACATCCTGAGGCTATTGGCTTATTTGGGCTGTAGACATTCTGCTGAGATGGTTTAAGATTTAGAAACTTAACAAATGATGCCTTTAAAATTGCCTGACGACTCCAGTAAGACAAATTTGGACTACTATGAAATTTTTTCATGAAAGGGCATACTACAGAGCCATTCAAATTTCACATCTATCGAATAAATAATTCTATGACGTTGTCTCATGCAAACGAAAAACAACAATATCAAAATTGTTATGTTTGATTAGAATAAACAATATAAATACATTTTAATTGTGTACAGCAATAATAATTCTGTATTCAAAGGTACAAGAACATTATTTTGAAAAAAACTGCATTCTGGTTTTAAAAAAAATAATAAAAAGAAAGTGTTGTCTCTAATAAGCCTGCGCAGACTGCACAGGCTTATTTGGGGCGATTTTGTTTGCATTTGCATTCAACCCCATATTCCTACAGCATTGCTCAGATATAAATAACCCTTTACATGCTGGGTAATTTGTCGGCTGCTAAAATGTCGTCTGCTGAATTTCTAAAATTAGCATTTTCTATGATTTTTTTCAAAGAATATTATCAGAATAGCAAACAGTTTGGATCCTGATGAGACGCCACGTTCCCATCTGGATCCAAACTGTTTGCAAAAACCTTCAAAATCCGGTTCCAGCACTCAAAGGAATAATGACTGACCTCATGGTAAATGGATGATTTGTTGAGCACTGGCACGCGGACCTCATTGATCTTGGCTTTCCCATTTGCATTACACACCTCCTGAAAAAATACATTCACACATATATGAGCCTCGTTCTGTAAAAACTGGGCTTAACCATTTGCATGCTGGGAAATTTGTCGTCTGCTAAAATGTCGTCTGCTGAATTTCTAAAATCAGCATTTTCATCGATTTTTTTCAAAGAATACTATCAGAATAGCAAACAGTTTGGATCCTGATGAGACGCCACGTTCTGTGGCGTCTCATCTGGATCCAAACTGTTTGCAAAGGCCTTCAAAATCTGGTTCCAGCGCTCAAAGGGTTAATGCATGTGCGTAAAGTGTCATACCAGATTAGCCTGTGCAGTCCGCACAGTCTTATCGGGGAAGTCATTTTCCGCCTAAACTGGATTTTTGTCAAAAAGAGTCTCCCTTTAAACGAATAATAAAAGTGGAAAGTGTTGTCCCTGATTAGCCTGTGCGGACCTGGAACAACACTTAACGCATATGCATTTAACCTCCGTTTTACAGAGCAAGGCTCATATGTTAACAAGTGGTGTCCCAAGACAGCCTGGTAACTATTCTGCTGCTTTGATAGAATATTGAACATCTTCTATTGGTCAATAATACTTTTAGCAGTTAAAGAGATATAGCGGTACCTGAACATTTATAAGTAACAACAACAAACATGGCCAATTACTTCAAAACATGGTTTCCAACATTTTATGTCACTTAAGTTAATTAAATGTGCAACCCCAAACTGTCACCTCATTAACAAAGTTCACCCGCTGTCTTACTGTGTCTCACATATTCTTATACTGCATGTGTTTTCACTGTGAGGAGTGTTTTTTATTTCTTGGAACTAAATCTTCTTTCCATGCAATTCTCAAAAAGAGTAATTCATTAACAAAGTTCACCCTATGTCTTACAGTTTCTCATATTCTTACCGTTATATTGCATGTGTTTTCACTGTGAGATGTTTTTTTTATTATATTTCTTGAAAATAAATCTTCTGTCCAATTCTAAACAAGGGACAAAATTGTCACANGACGACAATTTTCGCTTTTATGACATTTTTCGTTTAAATGAAGTCTCTTCTTAACAAAAATCCAATTTAGGCGGAAAGAGTCGTCTCTGATTAGCCTGTGCGGACTGCACAGGCTAATCTGGGATGACACTTTACGCACATGCATTATGACCAGTTTTCTCAGAACACGCCACATATTCTTATACTGCGCATGTGTTTTCACTGTGAGGAGTATTTTTTATTTTTTTGAACTAAATCTTCTTTCCATGCAATTCTCAAAAAGAGTAATTCATAAACAAAGTTCACCCTATGTCTTACTGTTTCTCATATTCTTACCGGTATATTGCATGTGTTTTCACTGTGAGATGTTGTTTTTTTTTTATATTTCTTGGAAATAAATCTTCTGTCCAATTCTAAACAAGGGACAAAATTGTCACAAAACAAGGTTTTAAATTTCAAACAGCTTCTCTGCTGACTAATTTAGTGACCCCATGACCTAGTTTTTGACCCGGCAAGGCCCATGTTAGAACTCGGCCTTAAGATCATCTAGATTAAACTTCTGATCAAGTTTGGTGAAGAACGGATGAAAAGTACTTGAATAAGAGAGCTGACACCATGCTGAATGTTAAAAAACTAAGTGACCCCATGACCTAGTTTTTCACCCGGCATGACCCATATTCAAACTTGACCTAGACATCATCTAGATACAACTTCTGACCAAGTTTGGTGAAGATCGGATGAAAAAAACTTGAAAAAGAGAGCGGACACAAACTTGTTTCGCCCACCCGCCAGCCCGTCCGCATTCACCAATCTAATAACCAGTTTTTTCCTTCGAAAAACCTGGTTAAAAACAAACATTTTCTTACACTCCCAAGAAATGTGATAAGTATTGGCCTTCAGTGTACCAAATGACATACCAAATTACATAAAATTGATATTTTTAATGCCTACAATGTAAATCTTCTGTCCAATTCTTAAAAAAAAAAAAAAAATCTTACACTCCTAAGAAATGTGACACATATTGACATTCAGTGTACCAAATGACATTCCAAATTACATAAAATTGATATTTTTTAATGCCTAAAATGTCATATCTTATCAGTCTAAACCCCAAACCTCTGTCGTCTCTCTTTTCTCTCATTTTATCCTTATTTCCCCCCAATAGCATGTCCTGACCCAACAAGCTAGTGACTACAAGAAATGACACCGTTGACAGGTCTAGATCCTATTTATGGGAATCAGTGTCTGACTTACACCATCTTGCTGTGCTGGCGGCTAATACTGATCAACTGAGCAACTGAATACCACATAACATCTCAAGTAGTGACCCCCGACCACACCCTGTGGGGATACGAGATGTCAATTTCAGTCTGCACCAGAAATGACATACAGAATTGTTAAGAGCCCTAGAACAATAAGTATGAAAGAAATGAGAATGAGAATGTATTTTGTCTAGGTTTAAATTTCAGTTCGCAGCAGAAATGACATGCAGAAAGTATAAACAAGTATTATGGCGTAAACGCATCCATTTATGTGTTGCCACAGAACTGACATACAGAAAATACCTCTGGAACAAAAAGTGAAATAAACAAGACTATTGCCAAGCAATTATGTCCCCTACCGGCTCCACCATTGTCAGATTTTTTTTTTATATTTGTTGCCATAGCAACCAGAATTTTCGACGTAGGATCCAAATGAAATGACGTGCATAATGTCCATATTGCCATTTATCCATGTTTCATGAAAAATATGAAGAACTTTTAAAGTTATCGCAGGATCCAGAAAATTGTTACACTGACTGACTGACAGACAGAGTGACAGAGCGCAAACCATAAGTCCCCTCCGGTGAAACCAGTAGGGGACAATAAGTATGAGAATGTATTGTGTAAAGGTGTCAATTTAAGTCTGCTACAACCATACATGCAGAATCAACCTAATTAGTACAAACAAGAAATATCTTTAAAAAAAGATATATGGCGTTGATTGTGGTTGGAGTTGGTGAAAGGTAAAGAGTTTAATGAATAAGATCAAAGATAGTGAATGTCTTTTTCCATGCAGTTCTTAGCTGCATCACACTAAGAACGGGATGTTATGCGGAGTTTTTGTGGCTTATTTTACATTATTACATTTTGCGTATCATACATCTATAGATACAAAACAGAAAAACAAAAGAAGAATTGAAGTGAAATACAAACATATAAGCCAACCGGCCAGTTCACGCGAAGTATCCCTACATATTTTAAATATTTATACGCGCGTTCTATGAACAAACCTGTTTTAGTGGTGTGTCGGGCATTGCTATTTGATTCGATAATTAACAGTATCGGGAATCATCGCGCTCATGCTTAATAAATTGGTCAAAATGGTGAAATAATGATTGTTAAATTAATAAAAAATAATATTTATCGTGGTATTGTTGAAAACACATTAAAAATCTATGATTTACATACCATAATTATATCGCCTAAATCCTTCATTTAACATTTTTCTGGTCTGATAAGAGTTCCAATTAAAAATAGAAACGACCTGGATATCGTACAAGCGTTATTTCAGTTCACCATTCCAGTTCAACTAGTTAATGCGATAGCGTCTGTATTATATAACGATCCGTTTACTGACCGCGAACTGACCCTGATACCTTGCGGGTTGGAATGCAAAGCATTAAAGTGAGGTCACGATTCCACTGCTGGAACGACGGCTTGTTTAAAACTGTATACTTAAATGAACTAAAATTTACTAGAACACATACAGCAATATGGTAGTTATTACTCAATATGAGAACATAGCCTTTAAGTACAAACGCTCTGGCGCTGACAATACTCTGAATATAAAGGGGCACACAAAACTGTATTGATGTCAAAAATTGAGTGTAAAACTGTTCTATCCATCATTAGCCTTTTCATTAGAGATAAAATTGTTTCATGCTGAACATGCAGTAAAACAGTGTTACATGCTATACTACAAAGACGCGGTCATGTTTCCAATGTTCTGGAGGATTATGCTCAAATCAGCCAATGGACTGAATGAAGTGTTTTTATCGTATCTAGCCGCGGGAAATTTTATTTAAATTTTATTGGACACTTACAAAGGTCAGGTAAAGGTGAAAAGTTGGGTTATACAGCTACGCCGAAAAACACTGATGAGAATTTCAGTCTGCACCAGAAATGACATTCAGAAAATACCTCTAGAACAAAAAGTATGAAACGAATTAGTATGAGAATGTATTGTGTAAAGGTGTAAATTTTACTCTTTCAGTGCTGGAACCGAATTTTGAAGGCCTTTGCAAACAGTTTGGATCCAGATGAGACGCCACAGAACGTGGCATCATCAGGATCCAAACTGTTTGCTATTCTAATAGCATTCTTTGAAAAAAATGCCAATTTTAGAAATTTAGCAGACAACATTTTAGCAGATGACAAATTTCCCAGCATGCAAAGGGTTAAGTCTGCTACATTATACAATGACCTAATCAACCTAAGCACAAAAGTACAGATGAGAATGTTTGGTGGTAAGGTGTCAATTTCAGTCTGCGTCAACAATAACATGCAGAATCAACCTTTATAGTTCACAAAGTACAAAATATTATGTTTGGTGTTGATGTGTCATTTTCAATCTGCGGCAAGAATGACATACAGAATCAACCTTAGTACAAAATATTATGTTTGGTGTTGATTTGGTGTCAATTTCAGTCTATAGCAACATATGACAGGCAGAATCTAGAATGGAACAAAAGTACTGAAGAGAATATCTGGTGCTGACCTGCCAAATTCAGTCTTTGGCAGAAAACCCAATACAGAAACAATCTACAAACAGTAAGAGTGCACAATAAGAGTACATTTTTGCAATTTCAATCAGTGACAGAAATGACATTCAGAAATAACAAAAGTACTGATACGTCTGTTAATTAAGTGTTGATGTGTCAATTTCGGTCTTTAACCCTTTGCATGCTGGGAAATTTGTCGTCTGCTAAAATGTTGTCTGCTAAATTTCTAAAATTAGCATTTTCTTTGATTTTTTTCAAAGAATACTATCAGAATAGCAAACAGTTTGGATCCTGATGAGACGCCACGTTCTGTGGCGTCTCATCTTGATCCAAACTGTTTGCAAAAGCCTTCAAAATCCGGTTCCAGCGCTCAAAGGGTTAACAGAAATGCTCAAACAACCTGAAGAAGAAAAGTAAAAGGGAATATTAATGGTATCAAGGTTTTAATTTAAATTTTGAACGACATACAGACATCTGAACTTAAGTAGAAAAGTGTGTATAGGGTGTCAATATGTCAATTTAATTTTAAAACAGAAATGAAATGCAAACATGATCTTCAAAACATCATAGTGTTCTTGCATAATTCTGATGCAATTAAAAAAAATAAAGTGATAGAAGGATAAACAAAAACCACTAGTGCATTGACAAAACATTAATCTGAAATAGTATTCTTGGAAGAGCAAAATAGAAATGGTTAAATAAAAAAGATTTTCCAAGAATCTGAATAAAAAAAAAAATAACTCTTGATTTATTAGATATTGAAAAACCTCTGTTATTTAAGTTTTGATTAGAAATAGCGTAAGGTTTATACCGAAGCTCAAAAAAGGGACATTGAAAAAAGTTTTTTTTTTACCACTGTTATCTTACTTAAAACTATTCTTTTGGTGTCAGAAAGTGAAAGCAATTTCAAGCCCATGCATATATTAGAATACAGATTTTCCATTTCAATACTATTTTAATAGTGTGTTTTTCCTTTTCTGTTCCAGGAGGATTCTCTCTCTGCCACTTTAACCTTGTAGTATAGCCCAGTTGAAGGAAATGTATTGGCCTTAAATGCATTCTTCAATTTCACTTTACATTGGTGGTTATATATATCTTCTCTGTATCTAGGAAATCTTCTTGACTTTTCAGTTAAGACTTCCTTCACATTTATTTCAATGTCTGCAAATGTCACTCACAGTTCAGACCTTTTTTTTAATAAGTTAAGAATCTTCAAAAACAAGCTATTGCCAAGCAATGATGTCCCCTACCAGCTCCACCATTGTCAGATTTTTTGATTTTTTTTAAGTATTTGTTGCCATAGCAACCAGAATTCTTGACGTAGGAACAAAATGAAATGACGTGCATAATCTCCATATTGGCATCTGTCCATGTTTCAAGTTTCATGAAAAAATATGAAGAACTTTTAAAGTAATCGCAGGATCCAGAAAAGTGTGACAGACAGACAGACAGACAGACTGACGGACAGAGCCCAAACCATAAGTCCCCTCCGGTGAAACCGGTAGGGGACAATAAACTGGAGCTTTGACTTCTTTCTTTATTCCTGTGGCCACAAATGTCAATAATTAAGAGCTCAGAACTTTTTCCTTATTCCAGTGTCTGCTAAGGGCAATCAGAGCTAAGACCTTGTTCCTTATTCCAGTTTTTTCTGTTTATCAGATATGAGACTTGCTCTGTATTCCAGTGTCTGCTAATTTTGATATGAGCTCAGACCTTTTCCCTTATTCCATTCCTCTTCTGTCAACATGAGCTATGACCCTTTCCACATTCCAGTATAGGCAAAATTGATCAGATCTCAGACCTTTTCCATATCCCAGTGCTGCCTCATGTTGATAAGTGCTGAGACCTTTTTCTGTTTTCCATTTTTGGCTTACATTGCTATCAGACTTTGTCCGTATTCAAATTTCAGTTCACGTCCATCAAAGCTAAGGCCTTCCATATTCCTGTGTCCATGAACGTCGATCAGAGCTGAGACAATTTTCATCAGGTACATTCCAGTGTTTTCATATTAACATCATTGCTCAGATCTGTTTCCTTATTCAAGTGCCCATAAAAGAACATCTGAGTTAATACCTTTTTTGCTTATTCTCATGTCTGCAAAATCCCATCAGAGCTCAGAGCTTTTTCTGTATTTCATATGTGAATAAGACATGAATGCATGAGATTCAAACATCTTCTTCAATACAGGACTCCTTCTGTCCAGAAATGTTTAAGCCTTTTTCATCTAATTTTTTTCTTACGTCACTTGTTCACATGAATGATTTATTCAGGCAGACAATATATAGGCTGTTGTTTGTCTTCAGTTCATTATAAGAACCAGGTGTGAGACAACTGTGGATACTGATTTTATTTCATTCAGAAACATTAAATACTTTCAAAGAATACAAGGAATGTTGTTACCTCTTCTGACAATCTGTATTTCCAACTTCAAAACAACACGCTGTGTTACACATTATTATATTCTTAGTCCAGGATGATTTACGTAGAAGGAATATTTTTATTTCAATAGTAACATCCATTTGGTTCAATATTCAACATTTATCCTTCCAATCTTCCGAATGGTAACTAAGTTTGTATACCTACTGGGCTATGAAACACCAAGTTCACTTTAAAGTCATGTTAGTTTGTTAGTAGCTTGTAACCCCACCACAAATCAGTGGTACAACTGCTGATACTTTGAACGTCACTACCAAACAGTTGACCACTGACTCCCAGTGGAGCCAATGTTAGTGGCATGCAACCCTGGTCAGCAAACAAAGCAAATCTTTCCAATGAACGTTAGTAAATTATGGTTACAATGTTAGTATTATGCAACCCTGGTCAGAAAAAACAACAACAAACCCAATGGATGTTAGTCTTTTATGGTTAAAATGTTGGTATCATGCAACGCTGGTCATCAAACAAAGCAAACACACCCAATGTATGCTAGTCATTTATGGTTAAATAAAGGCATCTGTGTCAACAAATAAAAGCATACACAATGGTTAAAGGTAAGTCTGTCCAAAGGTTAGAAGTTTCAGTGAAAGCACTATGCCATCAAACCAAAGGTGTAGGCCTATGTATGCATTTATCTGTTAGTGGAATTATTGTTTTAACAGATATGAGTGGCACTATGAGAAAATGGGGTTTAATGCATGTGCGTCCCACAGGCCAATCAGGGACGACACTTTCCACTATAGTTGTTATTTTCGTTTGAAGGAATTGAGACTCTTCTTGACGAAAATCCAGTATAGGCTCAAAGTATCGTCCCTGATTAGCCTGTGTGTACTGCAAAGGCTAATCTGGGATTACACTTAACACACATGAATTAACCCTTTGAGCGCTGGAACCGATTTTTGAAGGCCTTTGCAAACAGTTTGGATCCAGATGAGACGCCACAGAATGTGGCGTCTCATCAGGATCCAAACTGTTTGCTATTCTGATAGTATTCTTTGAAAAAAAATCAAAGAAAATGCTAATTTTAGAAATTCAGCAGACGACATTTTAGCAGACGACAAATATCCCAGCATGCAAAGGGTTAAAACCCCTTTTCCCAGAGTGAGACTCATATGTACAATGTATATTCATTCGAGGCATCTATGTCATCACAGCTCTGTCTGGTAGTAGTATCAGCATGCTAAAAGTTAGTAGTTTCATCGAAACAACAAAAGCATATGCAAATGTAGGAATGCATTCTGTTAGGTGTATTATTAATTGTTTACAGAGATTCATTGAACCCAAAGGTGTGAGCACATGAGTTGTAGCCTCTTTGAAGGTCTTTTTCAGTTCACATTTTCCCTGATGACTGAATCTGGATTTCCAACACCAGTGCTGCAGTCGGTTTATTACTGAATGCCAGCAATTAATAATAACAATTATGCTACCACTACACTCCATGTCCATTTCTTTCTCAGTTGTTCTATCCTTTTTAAACGTGATGTAACAACCAATCATGTATGTTCAGTTCATGGCAATTTGGTTTTCAACAAAAAAATAATGTTTCTTCTGTTTAGCGAATCTCTATTGGGTCTCTCCATTCTTATTTGTGTCATGTTCTGAGAAAACAGGGCATAATGCTTGTGCGTAAATTGTCATCCCAGATTAGCCTGTGCAGTCCGCACAAGCTAATCAGGGACGACAATTTCCGCTTTTATGGAATTTTTCATTTAAATGATGTCTCTTCTTCGCGAAAATCCAGTTAAGGCGGAAAGTGTCGTCCCGGATTAGCCTGTGCAGACTGCACAAACTAATCTGGGACGACACTTTCCGCACATGCATTTCGCCCAGTTTTCTCAGAACAGGACACATTTCTCTCCAATTCAACAGATGTGGCCACATGGCTGTATGTGTCAAATTCATGGATTTCTTATAAAGTTGCTTTTTTTCTTTCCAACATTTCTACTACACTATTTAACGCATATTTTCAAAACATTTAAACTTGAGTTTCTTATGAAATGTGTCATGTTCTGAGAGAACTGGGCAAAATGCTTGTGCGTAAATTGTCATCCCAGATTAGCCTGTGCAGTCTGCACAGGCTAATCAGGGACAACCATTTCCGCTTTTATGGAATTTTTCGGTTAAATGATGTCTCTTCTTAGCGAAAATCCAGTTTAGGCGGAAAGTGCAGTTGTCCCTGATTAGCCTGTGTGGGCTGCACAGGCTAATCTGGGATGACACTTCACGCACATGCATTTTGTCCAGTTTTCTCAGAACGCTACTCAAATGGCTCCCTGGAGTGGCAACTCCAAATTTCGAGCTTGGAATTTCCCATTGCTAGGCAGACACCATAATCTTACTTAACCAATGTTCAAAAGGATGAAGAGGAACTTCCATTTTCATGTTACTTTTAAAGCGCAGTTTGTTATGGATACCACATATTTATTTGTCAAACTAATGAACATATTTAAACGGCTAGAGTCTAAAATTTAGTGCATTTACATTACTTCAGTACCACTCTTACAATAATTATTGAAAACAAAAAGTATTATGAATTCAAAATTGTTGAAAACAATGCAATGATAATTTTACTTATAAGTTCCTCTGACATTCCCTTTAAGAAAACTCAGTTCAATAAAATAATGAATAATTTAGGGACTACTCAAATAATAGAAATAAATCTGGTCAACGAGTGTAAAATGTAAACATGTTATCAATAATAATGCACAACTGGGGACTGTTAATGTCATTAACACAATATAAAAAAAACATCCATCCATAATACTGCAGAAAAAAGACAACATAAACATGCCTATACGCATATAAATTGCATTTTAGTATGAGACCTCTTTCCTTTATTTTTTTTACTTTGAGTTAAATTACCCACAGAGTAGGAATTTTCTGCAAGAGTGGAAAATAGCCCGAAGTTACAAGATCAATCTTCACAACGGCCATAAATGAGAGTTTCTGCCTCCGGTTCTCTTGTCATTTCGTATACTTTCTTTGCCTCATACAATATTTACGAAAACCAGATTAATCAATAATGGAAAGGGAAGAGGTTACATTACACTATAATTAACTTGATTGTCTGCATATGAAGAAAACATCGACCGAGAGAAAGGAAAACAGATTTATGCAGGAAAAACAAAAATTATGTTCTTCATTTTCTGAAATTTGAATGTCAGTGTCTTTTTCAGGACTCATTAGTGCGTAATGATGTTCATTTAGATGCATACTCGATACTGGAAGAGGCATTCATAAGTTGTATTGAAACCATGGTATAAACATCAATTTTTAAATCAAGGGAATTGAAACCTATTGAAAACTCATTGTCTTCTGCCCATGATGTCAAGAAAAATACACTTTTGGTCTTTATCCCAGGTTGAAAACAAAAATTGCAAAAAATGCATTTTTGCCCATGTAAAAAAGTAATTTTTCAAGGCTTATGTCCATGTAAAAATTCAAATATCTGATTTTCTTCTCATGTCAAAAAAAAAGTTCCATTTCGGGTCTTATGCTATATGAAATCATTTTCATTTCATTTCTCCTGTCCATGAAATAGCTGAAATGTGGTAAAAAAATAATTCCATTTATGGTTTTATGCCCAAATAAAAATAGTTCCATTTATGGTCCTCTGCCCTAGTTAAAAAGTTATATTTATGGTCTTCTGCCGAAGTAAAAAATTCTTCCATTTATGGTCTTCAGTCAAAGTAAAATAGTTTCATTTATGGTCTTACGTCTAAGTAAAATAGTTCCATTTATGGTCTTATGTCTAAGTAAAATAGTTCCATTTATTGTTGTATGTCTAAGTAAAATAGTTTTATTTATGGTCTTCTGTCTAAGTAAAATAGTTCCATTTATGGTCTTCAGTCCAAGTAAAATAGTTTCATTTATGGTCTTCTGTCTAAGTAAAATAGTGCCATTTATGGTCTTATGTCTAAGTAAAATAGTTCCATATATGTTCTTCTGCCCAAGTAAAATAGTTTCATTTATGTACTTCTGCCCGAGTAAAATAGTTCCATTTATGTTCTTCTGCCCAAGTAAAATAGTTCCATTTCTCAGGGCTCATATATGTCCATTTCTGGTTTCTGCCAAGTTTCTGCCAATTTGAAAATTGTTCTATTACAGGTATCTTTCCCCAAAAATAAGGTAAGAAAGTTCAGGGCCGTACCCAGGATTCTTTGACTGGGGGGGCCCAACCGGGGAGGGTTTGGGAGGGGTCCCCCCTGCCTATATATATCTTTCAGAAAGTCCCCGTGAAGCACGTTTTTTAACATGACTGCGTATGACGCAATAAAACATTTCTTTGTCAGGTATTGCATTTAATCTAATTTTAAATTCGCTGTCCATTGGTCAGAACCGTACCTAATGAATGCTCTATCCCATAATGCACTGTACTCTTTACACTTCTGAAATAATGCGTAGGCATATGCTCGTGTTAACGGATTTATTTAAACACATTTATCGTCATAACATGTCAGGATCATTTGTGGTAATTATTTCGGATTATCGGATATATATGCACACTATAAAAGCGGTATGTATACAGTTATCGATACGATTCGCTTTATATGCATGTATTGGAGAATGACAACACAGCATGGCAATAAACAGGGACCAATACCATACCTGTACCAATAAATGCGCTCAGAACTTATAACGCGGATCCGTTTATAACGCGGTCGCGTTGATTGGACCCCGTCAATCGCGTAATAAAGGATCTATAGTGTAAAATTTAAAGCGTTAGAAACAGGAGACAATTATTTGGAGTGTTTCTGTTGTTTTCATTAGAATATGTGACAATACATAGATTGCTTATATAACATATAAAATGCATAGTATATTGTCTAGTATAACAGCCTGGATGGCTAATTAGTTAAGGCCATAGCTTTTAATTCAAAAGGTAAGTGGTTCAATAAAAAGTGGGGGAAAACTTTTTTCATGTTTTGTTTATCTCTTAATTCTATTCTTGTTTTACACTGGAAGTCTTAAGTTCCGATGTTAACATTAATCAAATAAAAGACTAAAATGACCAACTAAAAAAACAACGCCTAAATCTTTGAACAAGTCGCATTATTATTTTCCAATGATTAATACTACAGAAAAGTTATTGTTTAGCAGCGTAAGTTTTTACAAGTAATTTTAAATAACTGCTGAATAATGTCCACAAACTGAGTTTCACTATGGCAACCTTGGCCAATACATATAGATCCTTATATTAGTTTATTAGTTATTTGCAATTTTCATTTTTTCTTTGCAATTCTTTCTCATGAAAAAAGACAGTATAATACTACTATTTTGTTAAAAAGCAATCATAGAAGCCAAACAACAGCTGTTTACAAGAACTAAATATCCCTTTAAACCTTTTAACTGTTTATTTAACAGCTGATATTCCATTTTTTTCAAATAATATCAGATATTCTGTCATCTCATAGCAAATTTCATGTTTCAGATAAAAACTCCCCAATGAGTTGACTGAGTAATACAGGATAAAAACTAAGAAGATGAAAGTTGACCTCAAATATCAAGTAATTATCGGGGAAGTCATGCAATTTATCTGACTCATTTATTCTCATATTTTAGATAAAACAATATGTCATATGTTCATGATGACAATGTTGATTATATTTTCCTGAACTCTAATTTAGGAGATATTCATTGCATCTTTTCAATATGACGTTTTATTGTATGTTCCTTTAATTCAAAATTTCATTTTTTTCATTTTCAATTGCAAACGAAAACTCTCATGAAATATCAGCCAAAGCTTATGAAAACATTCATCCATGTGTGGATAGGACACATTTGCCCCCACTTTCCAATTTTGTTTTCAAATTTGACCTTTGACAGTGTGACCTTGACCTTTAAATTAAGGAGATGGGTGTTACAGGTGAAACATTGTATTTAAGTGGTTTACATTTGTGCCAAGAAACCTAAAATTCCATCAATAAATACAGCCATTTTTAAAATTTGACCTTTAACCTCCAAAGGTGACCTAATTACCTTTAAGTTAGGGGAAGGGTTTAACATCTCCTTTTGTGATGGTTCACATTTGTGCCAAGTTATTAACTTTAAAATCTATAAATATATGGCAAAGATATGTCGGAGGTTGGAAGTTTTTTTTTTATCGCAAGATTCAATCTTTGACCTCTTTAACTTGGCCTTTTTGGTAGGTTCACGAATGTTACATTCCAGGTGTGGTCTTACTATGGTTAACATTTGTGCAAAGTGAATTTAACAATCCATCAATATATGGAAAAACAAGCAAATTCGTAGAATTGATATCCCCCGCAACATATATTTTGTTTAAGGATGGGTGCAAATCGGACGAATGAACATACTACGATACAAAGGGCCATTACTCCGTTATTAACAGATGGTGTACAATGCCATTTGGCGTGCATCATCCTCTTATCCATATATATTCTCATACCAAGTTTCAATGAAATCC
>VMBQ01004159.1:3877-19608 GCA_007657795.1 Dreissena rostriformis | reverse complement strand
GTACAGTACCCTCATGATAGTAAGAAAGTATTTGAAGTTTGAAAGCAATAGCCTTGATACTTTAGAAGTATTAAAATATTCAAAGTTACTTAGTGAAAAAAGGTCATATTTCTTACAAAATGCTTGTTACAGTTGTCTGCTCTTGTTTATAGATTGGGGTCATGTTGGTAAAGAAGTATGCAAAATATGAAAGCAACATGTCAAGGGACAAAGAAAATATTTGAGGTGGTACGCAAACTTTAACAAAGATTTATCAATTATATGCATATTCTAAGTGGAAAAAGGGGCCATAATTCTTACAAAATGCTTGTTACAGTTGTCTGCTCTTGTTTATAGATTGGGGTCATGTTGGTAAAAAAGTATGCAAAATATAAAAGCAATATGTCAAGGGACTTACAAAATATTTGAGGTACACAAACTTTAACATTCCAACGCTCACGCTTACGCTCACGTCGACGCCAGGGTGAGTAGGATAGCTCCACTTGTATATATATATACAAGTATAGATATAGTCGAGCTAAAAATGAGTGGCTTGTTTTGAATTTTAAATTCCTAATTACGAGGGCATTTCAAACGTTTCTGGCAGTTGGTTAATAATTAGAAATAACAATCGCAAATACAAGTCATACGATGATGTTGTAAAAATGATACTTAAATACAAAAATAGTGAGTCTCCTCAGCACAAACTAAAGTGAACAACAATCATGTGAATATTGAAATATTTCATTGAATGAAAATGAAAATGTTTAAAATACCAATTTTGGGATTGGATGCCAGCCATCCCTAGTAATATTGTAGCACTATTTTCATTTTGTGCCAACATGTGCCTGAGACACAATCCACTAATCATTCGCAGAAATCACCATACCGAAGGATCGATATCGAAGGATCCAGATTTTTTAAACAGACAAACGGGCGGACGGACAGAAACAACTGAAATAATGTGCATATACCCTGTGAGGCCCTTTATTCACATTCTGAGTTTCATCAGCCTAGCTTAAATAGTTTTTTAGTATTTGCATGATCCATATTTCTTGAACAGAAAGATGGACAAAACTAAAATAACATGCATATTTCCCATATCAACCTAACAAATTTCATCATCTTAGCTTACATACTCTTTGAGTTATTGCAGAATGAAGATTTTCAAGTTTTTCAATTATTCCTGCATCCACACTTATTGTTGATAAACAAAACGGAAAAAAAACATGCATATTCCCCTTATGTCCCTCTATCTGTAACACACCAAGTATCATCAAACATTCAGCTTGAGTACTTATTTGGAGTTGTAGCAGGATCCAGACTTGGACGGACAGAGTGACACACAGACCTATGGACACACAGACAGATAAGGGGTAAACCTGTAGTCCACTTTGGTTAGACTGGAAGGGGACTTATAATCTTTCAAAACCAACAAGTATGTGTCGCGTTCTGAGATAACTAGGCATATTGCTTGTGCGTAAATTGTCATCCCAGATTAGCCTGTGCAGTCCGCACAGGCTAATAAGAGATGACAATTTCCACTTATATGACATTTTTCGTTTAAATGAAGTCTCTCCATAGCAAAAATCCAATTTTTGGTTACTGCACAGGCTAATCTGTGAAGACACTTTACGCACATGCGTTATGCCCAGTTTTCTCAGAAATAAAAAAATATGAGTGTCAGGGTCATCAGTATACTTACCAAGTTATACACTGCCAAAAGGAACGTCTCCACTCCACCACATTTCTGAAATGAAACGAAAAGCCATTGAAACAAACCACATAGATGCGCATTACATTTTCTGAAACACAAGTAGAAACAGGAATACGCTCCCTTCTAGGGAGAAGGCAATCTTTCAAATACCCTAGGCAATATTGGCCAATATTGGGCAGTATAAGTTTAAATCATACATGAATTGTTTTATGATTTAACAATATCTTAAGTTTATTTTAACCCATTACCACTCAGATACACATTTTGACTCAGTGTTAGTCCCTTAGAAAATCAAATTAAATTAAATACCTTTCTTAATAGATTCATGTTTTAAACATACCGATGAGCAGCAAACAGCATAACACCTTAACAGCCTGTGAGTTAATCGCAGGCTGTTCTGGTTTTACAGCTGGTTGCATATAGCCATTTCCACGTTACTTATGAGCTTATTTATTTAACCCTTTGAGCGCTGGAACCGGATTTTGAAGGCCTTTGCAAACAGTTTGGATCCAGATGAGACGCCACCGAACGTGGCGTCTCATCAGGATCCAAACTGTTTGCTAATCTGAAAGTATTTTTTTTTTAAACACTAGGAAATGCTAATTTTAGAAATTTAGCAGACAACATTTTAGCAGACGACAAATTTCCCAGCATGCAAAGGGTTAAGCTCAAGTGCATGGAAAGCCCAAGTTCGTTTTATGGATAGAACTAGTATAAATCTAAACGCTCCCACAGTGTGGACTGAAACCCACTACCACTCGGTCCCTAGGGAGACACCATATTCAATACGCCATGGCGACCTATTAAACAATATTTTTGCAATTGTCATGAGGACTACATTTAAATATGTTCAAGTCGACCGTACAAGCTATCTTCATTCTTATCACCACTGATGTTATTAATTAATAATATTAATAAAATCACAGAACTTTCATTTATAGCAACTGCATAAATGACAGCAAAGTTGAGACTTTTTTGTGGTTTTATTGTTTAGTTAAACAACAATAATTGTGATCTTCATGTAAAGAAAAAACACTTTGAATATTCAATATGAATAATGAACAGCGGCTTATTTTGGATAAATATTAAAAACTAACAAGCAAATTCGTTGAATTGATATCCCCCGCCAATTGCAAATTTTGTGACAGACGGAATGACGGACGGATGGAATTACCGACAGACAGAAAAGGTCAATTCTATATCCCTCAGCCTTTGGCAAGGGATAATAAAAGGAAATCAACTATTCTTAAAACGCATTACATGTGTGTTTGTCTATTCCACCATTAAAATTGAAGCTCAAGAATTATTTGCAAAGTAGAATTTCCATGCCTTGGCATGTGTTGGTTTTTCTGTCTTCAATGACATCTGAGTATGAAAAGAAAACTGACAGGAAGCACATTTTAATTATACGATCTCATTTTACACGACAAAAGAGAGTAATTACTAGGAACATGGTGTGTTCAGTAGGTTTTTGGTTGCAATTCCAGTATACAGCATCTCAGGAACATGATGATCAAATTAAATTGCAACATTTGCAGGACAGAATCAATGCTTATTAAGTTTACTTCAGCTTTTTTCCCTTGACTTTTAGACAAAGTGAAAAATATATCAAGGTTGTACAAAGAGAGAAATAACAAATATTAAATCTTCAATGTTATTTAAAACAAGAGGGCTAGGGCCCTAAGGCACTCACCTGAGAAACAAAGGAACTAAACTATTCTGACTTAAAATGTGACTTCTAGATGTTAACCAGCTTTTTCTTTAATTTGACCAAGTGACCTACTTTTTTTTAACTCAACTGATGTCTATTCCACAAAAAAGGCGGAAGCTCAAGAATTAATTGCAAAGTAGAATTGCCATGCTTTGGCATGTGTTAGTTTTTCTGTCTTCTATGACATCGGAGTATGAAAAGAAAACTGACAGGAAGCACATTTTATTTATACGATCTCATTTTACAAGACAAAAGAGAGTAATTACTAGGAACATGGTGCATCTCAGGAAAATGATGATCAAATTAAATTGGAACATTTGCAGGACAGAATCAATGCTAATTCACTTTACGACAGCTTTTTCTGTTGTCTTTAGACAAAGTGAAAATACAACAAGGTAATGAATTCTTAAGAAATAATGAATGTTAAATCTTCAAGGTTATTTTTAACAAGAGAGCCATGGGCCCTTAAGCGCTCACCTGAGACCCTAAGGAACTATTCTGGGTAGAGATCAAAATAATGAAAGTACTTTATGAAACATAAATATTTAATTTCTATGCCCATTTTTATTTTTTAACTCAGCTGAGATATCATAGAACAAAATTAATGTTCTTACCAAGGTTCATGAAGATTAGACAAAGAAAGTGACTTCTTGAGTTTATACCTGCTTTTTTAAACTTGACCTAGTGGCCTATTTTTCAGCTCACATGACCCAGTTTCAAACGCAGTGAAGATTTGATTTGGATAAATGTTCTGATCAAGTTTCAAGAAGATTGGCCAATATATGTGGCAATTAGTGCGTTAACAAGGTTTTACTAAAACCATTATTAAAACTGCCCCACCCGCTGGAGGCCATGGTTTTCAATGGACCAGAAGCATTTTTAAATTCAGTTCAGATATCATAAAAACAAATGTTCTGACCAAGTTCCATGAAGATGGCACTAAAAATGTGACTTCTAGAGTGTTCAAAATTAGGTTTTACTAAAGCCATATAAGGAAAACTGCCCCACCCTTGGCGGCCGTGGTTTTCAATGGACGGGAACCATTTTTTAACTCCGCCCAGATATCATTAAAATAAATGTTCTGACCAAGTTTCATGTAGATTGGACAATAAATGTGGCCTCTAGAGTGTAAAAAAAAAAGTAAATATTGACGATGGACAACGGACAAAAGGTGATCACAAAAGCTCACCTTGAGCTCAGGTGAGCAAAAAAACATCATCGTGGATGTCCACCCTTAAAGTAAAGTGTATGTAAAATTTCACAAAATTCTGATCATTGCTACTGTAGATCTCACGCCCAAAGGAAAAATCCATTAAAAAATGACACATGAATAATTAAAGTGCAATAACTTCTTGAAAAGTAAGTGGACCTGAAGGAACTGACATAGATAAACACGTCCTTCCTATGGGTGTTGTGTTCTGAGAAAACTGGGCATAATGCTTGTGCGTTAATTGTCATCCCAGATTAGCCTGTGCAGTCCGCACAGGCTAATCAGGGACGACAATTTCCGCCTAAACTGAATTTTCGCTAAGAAGAGACATCATTTAAACGAAAAATTCCATAAAAGCTGAAAGTGTCGTCCCGGATTAGCCTGTGCGAACTGCACAGGCTAATCTGGGATGACAATTTACGCACAAGCATAATGCCCAGTTTCTCAGAACACGACACATATAGGTATGCTGTATTCTGAAAAACAGAAAGTACGAATAGGGCAGAAAGGTGTTCAAGGACGTATGGAAGTTGATATCCATTCTTCCCATAATAATTGGAAGCAAATGCTAAGCCTCAATTATCACAAGGTAACCATAGCAATTGAAAACAGAGAATAAACTGCAAACAGTTATTGATTTAAAAAATACTGTAAAAAAAATATGGACCTGATCAGTCAACATCAGGCTGATAATGGTGTCTTTTATGTGCTGAACAAGGCAAAATAATTTCCCAAATGACTGTCTCAAATTCCCAATCGGTTAAAAAAAAATATTTAAAAAATAATAGATTGCAATTATATTTAGTTCATTCACCTATTAAGCTCTATAAATTGAACCACATTAAATATAAAATTGAAAATACTTTTTTCTCAATGTTAAAGTAATTGTTAGCAAAAACAGTCTTTGCTTGAAGAAAACAAAAACAACAACAAATGTAATCATGATTTCCTCAACATTTTTTGAATAATTGGTTGACACACACTTTTGGTATTATTTTGTATGACGTCACAAATAAACTGTTTCCTGACAGAACAGTATACATTATTTAACCGGCCTGAATTGTCTTACTTCAATTTTGTTAAAATCTTACACTGAAGTCATAAGGCCAACATTTTAAAATCTTTTGTTTTACTAGAGCGCCTACCCGAAATTTTGCAAAATACATATAAAGAATAAAGTCCCTTTTGTATAATGTCTTCTTCTTTCACCCGCTGACCTGGTATTTTATTCAAAGCTAAATTACAATTTATGCTGATAAATGAACCAAAATTGTGAAACGTAAAAAATATTGGCCTACAATTAGTACATACAGCCCTCTATTAATTAATAAGGCCTACTCTGTCTAGTCTGATGTTATTGTAACCAGCAATCAGTTCATCAGAAATTATTATACAATAAAGAGTGTGGGCCGAGAAGAGTGCAATCCTAATACTAAGTTTAAATTTTTGTCCGAACTACAGATGTCATTTTATCAGAGGTGTACATTTCCACTCAATACACTCGCAATGGCGAGTGGAAAATACATGTATATAAAACTATACAATATTAACAAACATTTACAGATAATAACAGAAAGTAATCAATAAATTACTCAAAACATTATGAATGGATGATCTTATGAGCAAAAAAACAAGATGCGTTATTCTGATTTCCTAACCATAACATAATTTTGAATAAAAAATTGAGTACAAATTTCCTAAGGCTGAGTCAGGATTTGCGATTACTATAGTCCGACAGGGAAAGTAGCATTTTTCGGCCTTTTCAGCCCCTGCCTATTCGTCCAAGTAGAGCTGCCACCTTCAAAACAAAAAAAGTTGCTATATAACTTAATGCTTATAAAAATCAAATTTAATATAATGTTTCTCTATAGCCAAGCCACAATTACCTCATTTTCTAAAACTTAAAAGCTCAAGCTTTGTTACAAGCGTGACTAATACCCCCTCACAGCTTTTTCAGCTATGATCAAGGGCAAATAACTCAGGAATGTGTGGATAATTCAGGAAAGTGTCTTGCATTAACCCTTTGCATGCTGGGAAATTTGTCGTCTGCTAAAATGTCGTCTGCTGAATTACTAAAATTAGCATTTTCTTTGATTTTTTTCAAAGAATACTATCAGAATAGCAAACAGTTTGGATCCTGATGAGACGCCACGTTCTGTGGCGTCTCATCTGGATCCAAACTGTTTGCAAAGGCCTTCAAAATCTGGTTCCAGCGCTCAAAGGGTTATACTGCACTTCATGATGATGATATAGTTTAGATTTCAATTTAATTGATTACGTAATGTGGAAATAGTTGGTTCCACAACCATTGCAACCAAACCGACTTATTAGTGTCTCCAATATAACTTTTCTCAAACTTTGTTTGCATGGGTATAATAAACATAATCACTATATTTATACACTATGTTTTTGGTCATTCTTTTGTATCAAATGTTGTTTTTTAAATGGTAATTATATTTTCCTTGGGATATATAGTTCATCAATTTCATTCAATTCCAGAAGTAACATGACCTTTCATCATATAAGGATTTAAATATAATAAATAATTATTACAGAATTTTAATAATACTCATAAGAAATTTCAGAACAACATTTTTTCCTCTAAAGGTCTGAATCTGTAAAATAAAAGCCTTATTTTGCAAATAAACCCATACATATCAAAAGATATACATTAACTAGAACTCCACGAGTAGGATGTGTCGCCTGATGGTAATGGGTTAACCAAGAAATAGGCCCTTTTTTAAGTCTAAGTCCAAAATAAGGTCAAGGTCAAAATGAGGTTGGGTGATGCTGTGTGCAGGGTGATGAGAGACACCATCCATGCAAGAATCAAAGCTCTGTAGCAAGCAGTATTGATGTCAGAAGAAATGGTCAAAATAGGTTTACCAAGATTTTTGTACGGATGGATGGACGGACAGGACAAACGCTTTATGCCTCCCGCATTGTAGATGCTGGGGGCATAAAAAAAATCCATAAAAAAAAATAATGTTTAAAGTAAAGCACAAGACATAGTAGTTACGAACCTTTTTTGGGTTGCGGTCGCAGATTTCGAAATCTAAACACGGACCCTTAGTTCAAGGTCAAGGTCACAGGGGTCAAAACTTTTATTAGCATGGAAAGGTCTTGTCCAGATACACATGCGTACCAAATATGCAAGCAACATCTGAAGGGACACAGACGTTATGAGCTTCTTTTTATTTGCGGTTGCAGATTTCGAAACCTGAACGCGGACCCCAAGTTCAAAATTTCATGCTCATGGAAAGGTGTTGTCCAGATACACATGCGTACCAAATATGAAAGCAATATCTGAAGAAGACAGTAGGTATGAGCCTTTTTCGAATCGCGGTCGCAGATTTCCAAACCTGAACGCTGACCTCAAGTTCAAGGTCACAGGGGTCAAAAATGTTATGCGCATGGAAAGGTGTTGTCCAGATACACATGCATACCAAATATAAAAGCAATATCTGAAGGGACACAGTAGTTATGAGCCTTTTTCAAATCGCAGTCGCAGATTTGGAAACCTGAACACTGACCTCATGTTCAAGGTCACAGGGGTAAAAACTTGCATGCACATGGATAGGTGTTGTCCAGATACACATGCATACCAAATATGTAAGAAATATCTGAAGGGACACAGTAGTAATGAGTCTTTTTCGAATCACGGACGCAGATTTCGAAACCTGAACGCTGACCTCAAGTTCAAGGTCACAGGGGTAAAAAATTGTATGCGCATGGAAAGGTGTTGTCTAGATACACATGCATACCAAATATGAAAGCAATATCTGAAGGGACACAGTTAAGTAATGAGCCTTTTTCAAATCGCCATCGCAGATTTCGAATCGCGGTCGCAGATTTCTGAACGCTGACCTCAAGTTCAAGGTCACAGGGGCAAAAAATTGTAGGCACATGGAAAGGTATGGAAAGGTGTTGTCCAGATACACATACATACCAAATTTGAAAGCAATATCTGAAGGGACGCAGAAGTTATGAGCCTTTTTCAAAAAGTGTGACGCCGCCGCAGACGACGCCGCCAACGAAGTAACACCTATATGTCCCCTGACCATAGTCAGGCGACACAAAAATGACTATTGATAAGCGATTTTAACCCTTTGAGCGCTGGAACTGGATTTTGAAGGCCTTTGCAAACAGTTTGGATCCAGATGAGACGCCACAGAACGTGGCGTCTCATCAGGATCCAAACTGTTTGCTATTCTGATAGTATTCTTTGAAAAAGAATCAAAGAAAATGCTAATTTTAGAAATTTAGCAGACAACATTTTAGCAGACGACAAATTTCCCAGCATGCAAAGGGTTAAGTCATCTTACAACTTGTGAGTGTTTTTTTTTGTCTGTAAATCTGGCCTGTCATAACATCTGTTTATTTACTTTCACTGGTAACCCAATTGCAGTGGATGAATTTTGGCGGCGTCTGAGCTTTTAGGGTTGCGCCTATTTGTCTGTGGAAACATTTCCGGAGATAATAATCATAGTGGGTGTTTCAAGTGTGAATAAACAAAGCCAGATAATGCTGGCCCCTTTTTTCCATTCCTTGGAAAGTATGTTTTCGCTCTTTTTTTAAAATCTTGTAAATATTGCAAGAAGTGATTTATTCATACTTTCTGGATAATGTGAAAAAGTGCCCAAATTATTTGATGAAACGATTCCGCATCTTTTAACCATGTTTGCTTGTCTGTGCTTTGAATATCAATCTTAAGCTTTCTAATGGAAAACACTTTAAATTATTATGACTTTCTTCAATCATATCAGAAAACAGTTCATTAAGTATTAACTAAACTATAGCTTGAAGGTATAGGCAACATTAACGATGCTGTCTTACAGAAGTTATTACTTCAATAAATCAGGAAACAGAGAATTTAAATCATTGAAGGGTCTTTTATGCTTAAAATGAAAGTTTAATCATATAAAATTATAAAGAGAATGCAATACACCACATGTTTTATGCTATACTCAAGTCCCATGTTTAAAATCCTTACTTTTATTACTTCATTGACATTTAACAAACCTCACATTAACTTTTTGGTATTTATAGAAATGTCCAATTGAACTTGGTATTTCATGTGTTAATTTGTGCCCAGCAAATTAGTTATCTGAGGCACATAAACTATAAAAGTAACCCAGTTACCATGGTTACCTAGTTGAAGAGTCAACTTGTGGAAACCTCAATTATCGGACAAATATATTAAATGTAGTGTTAATTTATCAAAAGTTTATTAGATTTTCGTTAATTTTTCTGAAAGATGTAGTCATGTTTTTGCATAAAATGTTAAGCCTGTTCATATCTACGATTCTCAACGTAAATAGTCTTAGACTGTTTGATTGGTAGTTTTCCCGAAACTACAACAACAAACAAAGTGCATACTGGAGTTTTTTTTTCTAGATTTTGGGAAAGGGCCTGGCCTTCCATTTTGGCGAAAAAGTCATCGACAAAACTGAAAATGGGGAAGAAATTTCACAAAGTAAGCTTGAAATTTGGGAAATTTTTTATCATTATAAAGAAATTCTCTTAGGAGAAGGGGCCTTTCTTTTGAGGGAGGGCCTATATAAGGCCCTTGTAAAAGTAGGAAAAAAAGGCCCTGGTACTGTTTAATCATTGTTCAAATAATTAACATACTTAAATATTTTAACAAAACTGCTGCAAATTCTGTTTAATTAATTGTAAAATAAATAAAAAGGAATTGTAGCATAATCTGTTAAAACAAAGGCCGCACATTGTTCCAAAGCATGTGTGTGAACAATACACATGTACATCATAGAAAACAAAAGGTTCGATAAATTTATTGATCAGAAACGAAAGTGATAAATCACAAGCATTTAACTCATTTCCCCCCGCAGTAAAACCATCTTTAATTCTATCAGAGCAAAGCAATGCCGTGCACCACCTGGCATTGCCTGTCACGTAACCTTGGCAACAGATTTGTGGAAAATTGATTGGATTGCATGAAAGAAGATCACAGGGAACAGTAATGAAGGAAAGCTGCTTTTGAGTTTAATTAGTAAGAAATGGAAGAAGCAGATCTCCAATAAATGGGCTTGATCATGCACAGCTTTTTCTTGGTTGCCAGGCAGTTGAACTTGTTAGTTTGAGCTGAAAATCAATTGTCTTAAACATTGTTCAATTTTGTACCTGTCATTTACTTTCCTTCCAGAGAATAATGAATCCCTGGGTTTTAATATCTGTATATATTAAGTAGAAGCTGATGGGCGTGTATATTATATGCAATGGCATGATAACAGGCAAAGGTTTCGCGTAGAAGTGTATTTAGTTTAAACCTATTTATTTTAGCTCGATTGCATCGAAAGCCTAAGGCTTATTTGAAACGCTCTTTAGTCCGTTTCCTGGGACTAAAACAAGTACTTGGTGTCTTTGGGAGAGATGTAAAGAACGCTTCCACAGTGGGGAGCGAACCCATTACCTCGTGATTGCTAGGAAGACACCATATCCACTACCCAATGGCAAACTAAAGTGCATTTATAGTAGGGCTCTGTAGTCCCTTAAGTATAAGGGGTTTTAAACTGACCAGGTACTCCAGATAGTTTTTGTGTAGGCTTAACCCTTTGAGTGCTGGAACCGGATTTTGAAGGCCTTTGCAAACAGTTTGGATCCAGATGAGACGCCACAGAACGTGGTGTCTCATCAGGATCCCAACTGTTTGCTATTCTGATAGTATTCTTTGAAAAAAAAATCGAAGAAAATGCTAATTTTAGAAATTTAGCAGACAACATTTTAGCAGACGACAAATTTCCCAGCATGCAAAGGGTTAATTGTAAATCAATAATTGAGTGTGAAACAATTGCATCATTATAGAAATGTGAAGCAAATACAACTACTGTATCATATATAGAACTGTGAATTTCCAATATCAATAAAATAAATAAGGTGTTGAGGTTTGATGGAAATGTTGGAAAAAATGAATAAATTAATAAGAAGACCTATAAATTAGGTCAGTGTTTACTGTTACAAATGCGGTTGACAGTGTTTATCCAGTGTTCCTGACAATAAATCATATGGCTTCACAATACAATTCTGTTTATTTTCCCCCAGTCTTTTATGAAAATGTGATTTCAAAAACACTGTCGGTCTTCACAATAACAGTGGCTAAGAGTGCATAAACATATCTGGAGATGAAACTACACTGTAAGCTGTTGAAATATTTGCCAAGTATCACAATAACTACTTCTATGGCTGCTTCTTCTGAAGCTACTACCATAGCTATATTTAAAAAAAAACAAAAAAAACAGTGACCTTGACCTTTATCCAACACATTCTACATACAATTCCATGCTAGGTCTCCGTGCAAGCTTTCTATATCCTAATTAGGTTTCATCAAGATTGATTAATCCAAACTTTGGCTTTTTACCTATTCTATTTTTAGTAACAGTTACCTTGACCTTCATGAAAGCTACCAACAGAATTTGTTTAGTGCAATTTCTCCATCAAAACTCATGTTAATGAGTGGCAACCGTTTTTCTTTTTTAAGTAACAGTGACCGTGATATTAACCCAACGCACCCCAAATACATTACCAAGCTAGATCTCCATGCCAGCTTGCTATATCCCAAGCTTCATTAAAGGCTGAAACAGGGAGTTTTGTTTTAACCAAGAGCAATACCTATGAAGTGCCTTGTGGGATAATGGCTGATTTGCAAACTTGGCCTCAATATAATATGTATAAACAACGTACAATATCTCTGAAATGCCTTATGCAAAATGATTGGTTATTAAACTTGGCCTTAATTTCATGTCAACAAACATTTCTAGAAAGTTTGGTGAAGATTTGATAAAAACTATACAGGTTAGAGTGCGCAGAAACAGCAAATTTCTCATTTTTTGTATAACAAAGGGCAATAACTCTGAAGGACTTAGTGGGAATAGGCTGTAAATCAAACTCGGCCTACATTTTATGCTTAACAACATTTCCAGAAAGTTTGGTGAAATTTGTACGATTAAAGAGAGCTCAAAGCCATCCGTCAAACCCCCCATCCATCCCAGGGGTTTTTNTCATATAAATCATTATTATGTACTTTGTTACATGTAATTGAAATAAAATTGTGATAAAATAATCCTTAGACACTACTTAAAAAAAAAAAAAAAAAAAATGTACTTTTTTTTTTGAAATTGGTATATTTTTTTTTAATTTCGGTTTGGGATAGGGTCCGTTTGCTTTGGGACCGGGTCTGTTTTACGGCCTTTTTTACAAAGCAGAAAACCCCCTGCATCCATACATCCCGCTGTACCCTATGATTATTCCCATAATACGTCTCGTAAAGATACAGGCATACAAAATGTTACTTGAGAGCTGACAAGCTTTTAATTTGAAATGTTTTTTTAATTACAATCAACATTCTGTGTATTTAATTTCAAAAGAAAAATCCACTGTTTGATCTATGGAGGTTTTTTCAACCTACTTTCTCTGTAGCACACCCAGTTAACGGCAACATCAACCGACATGCAACAGCATTCACATGATAGTGGATACTGCATCTCACAAACGGAAATGAGAAAAACAGAATTTCTCATTTACAATGCTCAGGAGACCAAGAACAATACAGTATTACATGGTAAAATGCCTCAACAAAACACATAGAGCTCACACTCCTTTGAGAAACCTGAAGTTAATTTCTGAAATTCATTAAATTCCTGAACTTTGTGACAATTTAATGTAGAGGCCTATCACACTGAATGTTTGAATCTAGTAAACATGCTGATGCATAAAATGATAACAAACACATTCAGGGAGACTTATTTGGGCAGTCATTTTCTTTGTGTAATCCGTTACATTCACAACACAAAAATGTTTTAAAGATTAAAGAAAATACAAAAAACAAGAGATGTGTTTGTCAGAAACACAATGCCCTTTTTTGCCTTTGACCTTGAAGGATAACCTTGACCTTTCATCACTCAAAATGTGCAGCTCCATGAGATACAAATGCATACCAAATATGAAGGTTACATGTGAAGCGACATAGAAGTTATGAACATTTTTCGAAACCTAAACCCAAAGTGTGTTGGAATTACAGACGGACAGACGGACATACGGACAGTGGGATCACTATATGCCCACCTTCGGGGGCATAAAAAAATGTATGCCCAATACAGTTAGATAACACATAACTAGAAATGTATCACAGACAATGTTGTCCCCAAAGCACATGTTTGGACACAGACCAATTCCCTAAATATTACGTGATTATTTTTTTTACCTTTTGTAATGGGAAAAATTGCACGATAAACCATGAAATTGAGAAGAATGAAACAATATTAATATGATTATAAATAGCAGTATTGACATTTTTTATAAGTGCATGTCATTGACTTTTGCTCTTTCCACCCCTCTTACAAATTTAGCTTAATGATGTTAAAGTAAGTATGCACAATTTTGTCAAATATTTATGAATTTATATAAAATGTGTAAAAAAACTTATTATTCATATATTTCAATATAAATTAAAATAAACGTTAAAAAGAACATGCGGAATAAGCCAGATATTTAAATCTGAAATCTAAAAATGACTGTACCGTTGAATTCGCCAGCATGTATATCATGCATGTACAATGTGAATCTAAATTTAGTTTTAGTGCAGATTCGTTCATACGACACAAAGACACAATTTCGTTTCCTAACAAATACAAGTAAAAGTGTCGGCATCGGCTTTAACCAGCGCTAATTTGTCTTTGCTGCATTTTATGAAATTCATCTTCAATGTATAATTTTTCTTGCCTATTTCAGTGTTCTGCCATGGATGCGCCCTTGTGTCATTGGCGCAAATGGGTCCGCTGGCGCACAAGAATTAGGAATAAAAACTACAGTGCAGTCAACGCGTTTTCCCCAAAAAACGCGCTCCCTCCAGGGGTTTTTTTCTGCTAGCAAGTGCTTCTGCGGAGGTGGAAATTGAGGTGAACTCGCTAAAACACTTGGCGTTCCGCCGAGTTCGCTTATACCCGCGGCGTGTATTACTTGAGCCTAGTCGGTAAATGCGGACAATTTCCGTTCTTATCAGGGACCGCCGCGCAACACCCCGATAGCAGTGTGCTACTGGGCATGCACAATTTTTTAAAAAAAATCCAGTAATAATCCAACAAGACACCATTATTAAAGATGAATGTGTTTCTAATTTCGTAAACACGCGGACGCCATTATAAGTAACTGTACAAAAAGTTGGGAAATCGGCCTTCTCAGAAAATCCGAGATAGATTTATTTGTCATGTCAAAGCTTAGACCAAGTAATTACGGCCATTCTGGACTCAACTTCTGTAAAACACGTGTTCATTTAACCGTTAAACTCCACCTCTGTTCCCTGCAAGATTCGATAGGCGGAGCTAAGCACGTGCGGTTACATATTTTGATGGTTGCTATTGAGTTATAAACACCCGATTGGTTTAGCGTGTTGATTGCCAAACAAATGAAGCCAATTTTGTTGCAAGAACGGTGGGCTTTATGCCTTCAGACAGGAAGCGGTTTTCCTTTGATGACGTAAAACTGGCAATTCACACATATTGCGAATTTTGCGAGACTTTTAATAGGGTCCTCCGTCATTTGTTAACATGTTCAGTATAGAAAAAAACACCTGCTAACATGAAAACTTTGGATTAAATTATCAAAATAAAAACAATGTTGCAAACTGTGATTATATTAATTGGTAAGTATCAGTTAAAAGACGACGTTTTGTTTGTCGTAAATCAACGAGTTTTCTATACAACAACAACTACATGTAGTTTCTGAACATTTAATTCTGCTACAAATATATTTCTGTGTCCCCAGATTTTTCCCTTTTGTCCCCACTTTTTTAACCCTAAAGGGTCCTTGTCCCCAACAGTAAAGATTCACGGCAGAACACTGCTGACAGACGCTACCTACATGCAAGGTGTGAAATGAAAACAAAGGCTGTCAATACAGCGCGTCTGCCAAAATCGTCGATACTATTCGTATCCTTGGAGATTTATGACATTCTTTGCTGGATTATAATGTACACTAGAAAATATTTGAACACGCTAGAAGTCACATTTTTGGTCCACATCTTCATGATATTTGGTCAGAATATTTGTTTCTTGGATACGACGGATGAGTTTGAAAATGGTTCAGATCGGTAAAAAAAA
>VMBQ01004158.1:81066-91586 GCA_007657795.1 Dreissena rostriformis | reverse complement strand
AGCAGATGACAAATTTCCCAGCATGCAAAGGGCTAAATATGGCAGACATGATTGACTCCTGGGGTAAGTTAGATGGTTACTATTAGTTACAGCCAAGATAAATCAAAGATTTTAGTTCAATTGTTAAGATTTGAGGTAGCTTGTGATATGAAAGCGTGACCACTCTACAGCATATTAATCAATGAAATAGGATGAATTAAACTCAACGAAACTGAACAATTGCATTTGACACTGAATTTTAACATGCAACAAAACATATTTTAGGTAGCGATGCAATAAAATCTGTTTAATAGGGAAAGATAATGTGTTTACATACTTCCGTTTTTGCGTCCTCCGTTTGTTTCTTGGAAGAAGAAAGTTCGTCTTCCACGTAATTAACTCTCGTTTCTAATCTATGGAGCTAAAAATAGCAAAATGTGTTACAAGTAGCAAAATACACAACCAATACCTAATTGCCGTGCACTTGGTGATGTTGTTACATTAGCGGATTATTTGAAAATTAATATGATTACCTTAGGTCAATGTTAAGTGTATTAAACATAAAAATGTGTATATATGTATAAGAGCTTAATCTATGTGCTTATATTATTATTGTTACTATTGTTATTGTGACTAAATGCATTGTCCTAGGCAAAGAAATTTAAATGACAAGGGCTCGATTTCACCTAACAATTCTTAGAATTAATAAAGAATATTCTTTAAATTGCAATTGACAAGATTATTGCTTTAATTGTGAGTCTGACTTTATATAAACACCATATAAAGAAATTGGTTGGTAAATAGAGTTCTGTCTTACATGAAATACATGATTTTGCATTATATATTCCACTAGATGAATTTACTTACTGTATAGACGTTTCTTTGGGGAGCGGGCTCACTGTTCTCGTTCTAATATATTAACACTACATTATAATGGCGTATGGAAATACTCACGATAGTAGTAAAGGACTTAAATATATAAACCATATAAAGGAATTGGTTGGTAAAAAGAGTTCTGTCTTACATTAAATACATGTTTTTGCATTAGACATTTCACTGGATGAATTTACTTACTGCCTTGACGTTTCTTTTGGGAGCGGGCTGACTGCTCTCGTTCTAAAATATTAACAATCCATAATTATGGCGTATGGAAATACGCATAATAGCAGTCAAGGACTTAAATATATAAACCGTATAAAGCAATTTGTTGATAAATAGAGTTCTGTCTTACATTAAATACATCAGTTTGTATAATATATTTCACTGGGTAAGAAGTTACACCGGGTAATGGTCCATTACTTAGCCAACTTTAACATACTCCAAAGATAATATTCCAACAATCGCACGTGAATAACCGATTTAAAGTATGATGATTTTAATTTAAAACCAGGTGTACTGAATCGAACGGCAAACTCAATTGCGAAAGCGATAATAAACTTTTCTACCACATTAAATATAAAATGTTAATACTCAATTTAATTAAACCTGGAATGCTCGCTGTAAAAATGCAGCTCCTAAGTTCACTATATAATTGTTAGTGTGTTTGAACCAAACGACCGGTAATAAATACTGAAATAATATTAAGCCCAATTTTCAATTAGTTTTGTTGCGTTTTGAACACGTTCTAAGTCTAAACAATACCAAGGTAGTGTATGTAGGATTGTAGGCTCGTGGAAAGAGTATTTTATTTTATCATAATTTAATATTGATGAACGTGCATCCGTTCTACAGATTTACATGACAAACACAAATGAATGTTGATTTATATGCATCCCTACGACGTATTTACAAAATAAATGCAAATATATGCTGACTTTGATGATGAATTAAATCAAGATACTATTATTATGTTTTAGTGGAAAGAATGTTCTGACATAAGCAAGGTTCCGCGGAATTTTTCCTAGTACACATAAATAAGTTATTGGAGTTGTACACTTATAAAACCATAAAACAGGTATCGCTAAATGTAAACATGTGTAGTTATGTTTTTACATTGTTATACAAATGACAATGTATATTACATACGTATGTTAATTACTTCTGGTGACTGGTTTCCGACTGCGTGAAGACATATCAAATGTTGATAATTTATGGGATACATATTAATAATTATAGAATTTAAGTCATTTATACCACAGTTGTTTATTAATGGAAATTCTAAGAACTTTATATGCGTACCCTTTATAGAATGTGTAAGCAAAAGCTAAATACACATTTTTAGAAACATATTTATTTTTTTAGAATTTTACACAAATCGTTCACAGCAAGCGTACTACGATCAAAATAAATGTATTAAACATTTGGTTCGTTGCCTACATTCTCATCTTTTCATAAAAAGAAGAAAGAGTGTAATCGGTTTTAACTAATCTCGTCTGTATAGTCCGATGTAAAGTCTAACCTAGTGTTTGTTCTTATTCTACCAAAGCTATGAAAGAAACCCTTTCTTAGAACATTAATGGACGTGTATTCGATCTTTTACGATTGCACTCTTCATTTTTAGATTTCGCTTCAGTCCGTTAGTTGGAATTCAATGGTTATTTCTGAACTATTTAAAACCCGTTAACTTTATATACTTCCAAAGTGACATATATATACTTTCACTTTTACAAGGTAGTAGTGTATAATCATACAAATCACTTTCTCTATTTGTTAGTCTGTGTGTACTTTTACATGGATAGATATCTGAATACTTGGTACACAAGATAATCTATGTAAGAGAGTATATCGCGTAAATTGACCCTACATGATCATCTTTACCCAAAAGGTCAAAAGGTCACTTCTTCGGACATGTTTGTTTGAGATGTTGGGGAAATTCAAACTGTTATCGTAAAATAGAGGGGGAGGGGCAGTATTGAAATAGTGTCCGAGGGCGCATTGCCGAGGATAAAATATCACAATATTGTCCCCAATATAAAGGGAAAAAACGAGGTGACTTCGATTAAAATTAACAAATCTTATTATTACCTACTTCCAATCCAAAACTGACATTTTAGTTGTTTAATTCGTTTGAAAAATAATATAGTAAAAAATTAATAATTTAATAAAATAAAAAACACAATAAGCATTGGTATTGCTTTTTACAGTCGGTAACCAGAACATTACGCTGCGCNATTTCGCGCGACACACCGTCCAATGATGGTGAACAAATGTGCCAAATGATTTTAAAATATGACAATAAATGACATAGTTATGGCCCGGACAAGCTCATTTATGGCCATTTTTGACCTTTGAACTCAAAGTGTGACCTTGACCTTGGAGATATCGACGTAATTATTTCGCGCGACACACCATCCAATGATGGTGAACAAATGTGCCAAATGATTTAAAAATCTTAGAATGAACGACATAGTTATGGCTCGGACAAGCTCATTTATGGCCATTTTTGACCTTTGAACTCAAAGTGTGACCTTGACCTTGAATATATCGACGTAATTATTTCGCGCGACACACCGTCCAATGATGGTGAACAAATGTACCAAGTCATTTTAAAATCTAACGATAAATGACATAGTTATGGTCCGGAAAAAAATTCGGATTAAAACGCACTAAGTGACCCCGTGACCTAGTTTTTTGACCCGGCATGACCCATATTAAAACTTGACATAGACATCATCTAGAAATAACTTCTGACCAAGTTTGGTTAAGATTGGATGTAATTTTCGGGACAGACCGACAGAAAGAACGACCGACATACAAAGGGACTCCTATATAAGCTTGTCGGAGCCATTACTATGTCGTTCATTCTAATATTTTAAAATTACTTGGTACATTTGTTCACCATCATTAGGGGGTATAATAAATATATGTATATGGGACAATAGTATCTGATCAAACTCCTCGCCATGTTACCTCCCCTCTTGGTGTGGTTTTCCTATCTTATATTTCGTACACGAATATATGAATTTGGAGATACCCAAGTCAGTTCAAAGATCTATTCATAAACTTAATTAAATCTGAATGAGCAATTATCAAGCGTCAAACCATCTTTTATAGCACGAGGTCCTTTATTTCTAGCAAGTGACCAAGAACGATCAGAGGTAGCACAAAAGCACAAGACGTAACACAAACACGCTCATAACCTAAAACTTTGAGTTATTAACATAAGTTTCATCATAAATAAAATTATGTACAAACGGTATTGTATCGGTATTCTTTCTCGATAAATGGACTGAGAGGGTTATAATCCCTTTGCATAAAAAAGGTTCTGTTAGTGAGAAAGTAACTATAGAGGGATTAATTTACTTAGTTGCTTTTAAAACATTATGTACCATGATTTTAAACACGCATTGAAACTTTTTGTAATGAAAACAATAATATTTCGGATGCGCAATTCTGATTAAGGAAAGGTTCATCAACAGTTGATGCTATTTATATTTTGAATTCGATTGTTCAAAATTAGTTAAATGAAAATAAACATGTGTATGTTATATACGTCGATATGTTAAACTGTTTTTTGAAAGTGTATACCACAATGCATTATGGATGCCAATGTTTATGTCTGATATACAAGGAAAATTGCTTAGAATAGTAAAGGATAAAAATGCGAATGTTAAGTCACGTGTTGAATCATGTTCATCTTATTAATATTATTTTACTAATTCGGTTAACGGTTGGACTGATGAAATGAAATGTAATGTCGCCGATTGTGTTTTCCTTATTTGTTGAAGACCTTGAACTTTACCTACAAGTTAACGTTAACTCTGGTTTGATTACAGATGATATTGTGTTGATTGTAATATTATTTGCTGATGACATTTATATTTTAGATAAGTCACCTGCTGAATCACATTTAAATAACTTATATTTATATTGCAATTATTGGGGCTAAATGTAAACACGGACAATCAAATCATGGTATTTCGGAAGAGGGGTGATATAACGAAAACAAAATTGGCATAAACTGATGATGTTATTGAAGTTATTGATAGCTTCAATCATTTAGGACCGGTTTTGAATTATACTGGAAGATTTAAAGTAACACAGGAGCACATGTAATGACGTATTATTTTAGAATTAAATATATTGTTTAATTGCACTTTTTTAAAGCAAGTAATTCTTGAAATTTTCGTTCACCGTCATGTGAAAGGAATCTATAGTGTGTTCAAGTTGCGTTCCAATTGTACTCCTGGAAACATACATTGTATGCTACATGTGTAACATATATTATCGTTAAAATGGTGCTTCTTACACAGAAGTCACTGACAGCTTCGTCAAGTTTAAGGTTATACGCTATAAACAATGCATTGTTAAGACGTATACCAATGTATAATAATTCAAGAAATCATTGCACTATGAACAAATAAAGCCGATTGATGGAATCGGTAGTTTACATTGTGTGAATGTGCCATTATTTTTAAATAATTTAGTAATAATTAACATGGCCACTCTAAAAGAAAGTTTCTCGAACCATGGGTGTTGCCCGTCAATTGTTACGTTAAATTATTTTACATAACGCCCTCTTTATATAATTTATAATCATAAAGAAAGCGAATGTTCGTACTAAATGTTTTTGTTTTTGTTGATAAATTATTTCTTGAGTTTTTCACCAAATTGCAAAGCGCATATTGATTCAAATGATCGTTCAATTAGGTAAGTGTATAATTGTCAAGTGACTGTTTGCAAGCTAACACAGCTAACAGTTATATACTGCCACATATATGATTAAGTTACAAGTTTTAAACATATTCAAGTACGATCTCAATATAGTTGATAAAAAAGGCTTATTACAATGTTCTATACAATTGAATAAAGTACATGGTTTTATTGGCCCTGTTTATGCGTTAATGATTTCTAAATTACATTTTTTAAATACACTTTCTGGGCGATTTAATTAAACATTATTATCATTAATATGCACATATACATGTTTGCTACGTTATGGGAATTTGACATCCTGTATTATACATTCTTTCTGTGATGAATCTGGATTGTGTATAATATGATCCTTGGCGCTGACATCATATTGAAGAAAAGGGATTAAGCAAATACTTTTAATTATTGCAGTTTATGGCGACTTAAAACGTAGTCATTCTGTTGCTCCGGTGTATCTTCACTATTGAGTAATTAAAGATAATATTGAACTATTGGGTTCCGCACTGACAGCGGTTGTCCATATGGAATGATATTTGTGTGTTGTTACCTTCGTAGCATATGTTATTCTTAGAAATGTCTCTTTAATGTATGTTTGTATTTACTTTTTAATGTTAATAATGTTGTATATTATTTACTGGATGCAACTTTTTTTAGAATTCAATACTTTTTAGTAAGCTGCAAATAGTATCAGAGACCGTTCCATAAACAATATGTCGCTGTGCGATTCTATATTTGGCCGATAGAATATATCTAGTATGATGCATCACAACAAAAACAGGTTAACTGACCGATAAAGTACGACAATTCAAAGTTGTGTTCAAATCAAGCATGATCTTATAAACATTTTCGAATTGGCTTCAAAACTTGATATTTTACTTAAGAAGTTAGCTGTGACTTACGCATATATGTTTGTTCATTTGACACGTTCAGTAATATTTATGTGTACTGTTTTATATAAGGAAACGTTAACTCACATCTGCCACTGAATCTAAGACGGAGGTATGTTCTTGCGGAAGGGACGATTGTACTTCAGCCATATCTTTTGACTGAAAATACACATATTTAAAAAATGAAAGAATAAAACGTGTGTGTAATACAATAACAACGAAATCATTTTTGAATAAGAATTGTGCATTAAATTCATAACAAGAGCTGCCCCAAGACATCGCACTGGGCTATGCTTCCGTTTTATAGGATAATGCTCATTTTCTGTCAGTTTATTGAAAAAATGAACAGCCATCAATTTGAAGAATATGTAAATTTAAAAAATTAACATATATCAATTAAAACATGAATGTGTCCCAGCCAAGACATTGGATTTTCAACTTTTTACCGAATCTTGCATTTAAATAACTATGCAAGCAAGAGCTGCCTAGGCCCTAAACTCAAAGCTGAACATTTATAAACAAAAACACAAAAAATCCGACCATGCCAAGAAACTACATTTTTTTTAATATTCACCAATTAATTAAGTTGAATTAAATAACGTTTGAATCAAGGTCTGCATTAAAGCTACATAAACACAAAATTAAAACACAATACCCCCATCCCCACTCAAGTTATGGAGAAGAAATCATTTTTTTCTATATTTATTAACAGCTATCCCCAGCTTGATCCGCCTGTAAACTACACATATACATGTTTGCAGCGCACTATCTAAATATACATAATGAATGAAGTTATTGCGCATACACTTTTTATCTTTTTTCAGTAACAACGACCTTGACTTTAATCCGATAGGCTCAAAATGCATCCCTATGCTAGGTTTGAATGACAGCAACAGATAAAATGTGTTGCACACTTACGTTAACCTAAATACAACAAGTACAACATTAATTCTGAATTGCAACCCTGAGTTATTGATCTTGGTCGGTGAACTCGCATGTTTAGCCAAAATTCTGTTAAACACATAAAAATAAGGTCGCTCTATAATCTCAAGCATGTACGCATACTGTAACATTTCCTTTATTTAATAGTCACCATCTAGTCATCATTAGCAATGTTTTGTATTCGTCACATCATTTACACTGAGTAATAATTATGATACATGTACCTTATAATATGTTGAAGGCATATCTTCAATAACTTCTTCACTGCCATCACATGGTTCTTGAAGTTTTCCTATGCCAGTGACGTCATTTTGTAGTGAACATTCTAGTGCTTTGTTAGGCAGGAAACTGAACTTTGCAATGTGGTTGTTAAGGTTTGACTGTCGAATTTTTGTTTTAATTTCATCTATCTCTTTACCCAGGCGTTTCGACGCTACAAACATATGTCGCTCGTGTTTTTTACGAGAAAGATCATTTATAAAATCGCATTCTTTCAAAATGCGTTCTTTAGCTTCTTTACATGTTTTTTCAACTTCGTGAATATTATTTTCATTTTGTGTGTATTTCACTATAACATCTGTTACTACCTTGTCTCGAAACAAATCAAGTTTATCATGTAGTTTCTTGGTGTAGTTTGATATTTCTGTTATGCATGTTTTCTTGCATTCATCATTTAATTTTAAGTTTTCAGCAACACGACCGTCTATCCCGTTGATTTCTTCTTCTAATTGTTTCAGTGCACTCGTTAGTTCATTCGTCCGATATTCATCATACCTGATATTGTGAAGGTCGATAATGTCATCTAGACACGCCCTGTGATCAGCATGCATACAGCGTCCGCAAATCGTTGCAGCGTGTTTAACACAATAAAACGAGTATGTCTCGGTTATATGAATGGAACATTTTTGTTCGTGGATATCGTTTTCTCTCTCTACTGAGATATTTGCAGTTGTGATTGATTTATCTAACGGAAATATATTATGGTCAATAAATATAGTTACTTTTTTATGGTTAGAAAAACATTTCTCGCACAGACGAAAACTGCAATTTTCACAAAATCCAAACACCGAGTCTTTAAAACAAAGGCCACACTCGTATAAAGGTGCTGACATTCTAGATGGTTTGTATTTCCTGAAAGAAAACGTTTCTTCCGGAATGTTTAAATGTAAAACTCGTGTACATGTACTTACGCATAAAAATGCATATATTCAAGAAATAGTTTTTAATTATCAGAGATCAGATGGTTAATCTGTTGTATTTTTTTTATAGTAATCACGGACAGCTCATATATATTGCTCAACACGTCTTGTTCACAATTCTCCAAACACAGTAATTTGAATAAATTGATACTATGGTCATCGTCGCCCTTAAAACCACACACCTTATTTGGCATAGTAAATTTAAGTATAAACAAGAAACATATTTTATCTATGCCAATTAGAATATATCTGGTGGTTAAAAGGAAGAAATCCGTCTTTTTGTGCTTTAAAACTTACAAATAATCGCGTTTGCCGAAATGGACTTTTACGTCTAGAAATCCTACTTTCGGTTTTAAAAGCGGTAATTCCCGGTTGAAAAAAATAATAAATAACTTGCTAACAAGGTTATAGATTTAATGAAAAGTTTGCACACTTTCAAATTGCATCTATATGTATTGATTAACATGTACTTCATTTCAAGGTGTGTGGCTTTAAACTTGACAAGCGAATCAATATTACAATCGTTTGGAAAACAACACATTGCCTAGACCTTTATAGTCAGGCAAGCAAATTTAACTTATATTCAAACTCTTCTGCCGTAACAACGTATGTTTTCTGAAACGGTTGATTAGGAATGAGTGTAGGCACATACACAAATACAGGTGAGTAACGCTTTAAACGTATGTTAACAGTGGTTTTACCTACTTTCGATTTCAAAATATTTCAGATTACGTGTTTGGTGTATTTTCGAATTTTAACAAATAATTTTATCGTAACATACCTTATCTCCCTCAAGCGAATTCTTAGCTTAACAACAATCAAACATAGTTTGTGAACTTAACTTATAAACTAGATTTCACATGCAAATATCAAGCCTATTGCATGATCCTACAAATCGACCTGATAAAGCTAGCCGAATGGGAGAAACAATGGGGTATGGACTTTCACCCAGAGAAGTGTAGCATTCTCCGTGTCCACAGAAAGAGGAACCCAATCATGTTCCGTTACTCCCTGAAAGACCACATCCTCGAGACTGACTCAACTACCAAGTACCTGGGAGTAACCTTGTCCCAAAACCTTTCATGGAACCACCATATGGACATCACGGCGAAAAAGGGAAACAGTACACTCGGCTTCCTCCAGCGCAACCTACGCGTCAGCAATGAGAAGGTCAAGACCACGGCATACACCTCTCTTGTCCGGCCAGGCCTTGAGTATTGCTCCACAGTGTGGAACCCATTTACAAGGGACCTGGTCTACAAGCTTGAGATGGTACAGAGGAGGGCTGCTAGATATGTGACCAACCGATACCACAACACCAGCAGCGTATCCTCCATGATCGAGCACTTGGGGTGGGAGACGCTTGAGTCACGACGGACCAAAGCGCAACTCACCATGCTGTACAAAATCATCAATGACCTGGTGGATATCCCAGCCAACCAATACCTCGTACAAGCCCCAAGTCGCCCTAAGGACCATAACAAGAAGTACCACCAGCCGTCTACATCCACATCTTACCACAAGAACTCATTCTTTCCACGAACCATATCCGTTTGGAACCACCTCCCTGCGTCAGTCGCAGAGGCCCCTGACTTGGTATCCTTCAAGCAGGGGCTTTCCTCACTCACCTTCTAATCACTGTTAGGTGCCCAGCTTCAAGTAACCCCTAGTGATTCCCATTGCTGTGCCGGCCGCGGCCACCGTAACCGGAGAGGTCTGGGTTGAAGAGGAGAAAACGAAGCTGGCAAAACTTTTTACTATCTCTATACTTTTAACTATCAAATCTCTTCTATCTATCCTATCATTTCATATCTTTCTCTTGACCTAGCACCACCCGTCGCGTAATAATCAAGTGTGATTGCGCCGACGTATGATGTAGATGTAGATGTAGAAGTGGAATTTGGGGGGGTTACAGCCAGTT
>VMBQ01004158.1:31260-79641 GCA_007657795.1 Dreissena rostriformis | reverse complement strand
ACAAATATTTAACTTAAATCAGTAAAGTTTTTGGCCATTTTTTCAATTTTCTTGTGTAACATTTTGTTTTAGCACTGCGTCATCATTTTCTGTCAGTTGACATTTCTATCATCAACGTTCTATCATCAACTTCATTGACTATTAAAAAGAAAAGACTTGAACTTTATATCAAAAAAGTTTAATACGCGGGATATCATAATTTGAAAATTCGAATGTAAACAAAGATTCTTACCACCTGAAACGGTCCCGGATTAAACTCGACGCCAGCCATAAAGAGGAGAATTCCAATAAAGGCGAAAACGCCAACCACCCGAAGTGTGTCTAGGTCCAAAATAGACCCAGACCTGGCCGTAAAACACCCGATCCTCGCTCGGTACGTTCCGATGTCCACAATGATTGTAACATCGAAGTGTACAGTGCGACGCTTTGTTTAATATACGGATTTTCCTAATCATTTTGCTGAGCCATTTGGCATCAATTGAAGTTATTAAAATGAAATAATTATCTGCCTCAACATGAACCAATTGTACTCAATGATAATATTTGTTTGTGAATATCATAGTGCATTAAATTCATTAAATTGCCTCAATTTCTTAAAATATAGATTTTATTCTTAGACATTAATTTTCCTTTTTTTCCTTGTTATCTCAACATTGCTCTGCAAATTTTAGCCGAGGCAACTGCCTCGGTGTGCCTCAGCGTGGCTACGGCGCTGATCGCAATCATTAACCATCACATGTATTTGAACGAGAAATTAAAAAAAGACACACTATAAGTATTTTAAACGGTAAAATAAAGCAAATGCTGTCAACTTCAATAAAATCCATAACGACTAGTTTGCGCCTACACCGACACGTGTGATTGTCTTAATTGCATACCCAATAAGGTGTATTTATGTCGTTTGAACAAATCTACACATATATGTGGGAATTTCAAGAAAATGTACAAGTCTTGTGTACTTGAATAAGTTTTTGACCGTATATAAGTTTGGTAATCATCATATGTCTTTACGTTAAAAGAGATCGTATTAATGTAAGTAAATCTGTGAAACTAGGATTTTTACGAAATTTCTAAACGCTTCAGGAGTTTCGTGACATGTCTGTTTCACTTGGGGACTTAACCAATGCCAGATTTCATCAGGAATTTCATGAAATTACTGAACATGGTTGCACAGATTTACACCATTTTACAAGAGGACTTTGAGAAGATTAAGGAAATGTGTGAAATGTCATTGTTTGATTTTAATGAATACATAATTATATGTCTTTCTGTTTAATAGTGTAGATAGTAGTTAAAATGATACCATTGTGAACACAGTTTGATTAGTTTGTTTGTTGTTCTGTTTTTTGAAGTTTTTATATGATAATATAATTATTTACATATCAGCCGCGTCATGCAAAAATGGGCTTTATGCCATATGCGGCTAGCGTAGCTGCAGAATAGCATGTGATATTCGTGATCTCGTTTGCGGACAGGGTATCTCCTGACCCGACTGCGCGAATGCGCAGGCTTGTCTGGAGCTAATCTGGTCGCATATGGCGTACGACTCATTTTTGCATGACGCGGGTAATATTGTTTTGTCTGTATATGTGACTTGATAACAAAATACAATCCCCAATACTTTTACACTGAAGATAGACACTCATCAATTATACATGCCCGTTAAAAAATAATTGCAGTAACCTTAACTCGGACTTATTCATTAATCATTTAAAAAAACACTCCCCTTCTGTGCGTGCGAAAATGATGTTGAAAATGTTGAGCATTACCTCTTTCATTGTCATAGCTACCGTTTGCAGCGAATAGCTCTATTTACTGCGCTACGATTGTTTCATCCCCTTAATTGCAAGATTCTTATTCATGGTAAGCCTTCATTAAATAATGAAAACAACACCCTCTTTTTTAACGAAGTTAAAAAATGTATTACGACAAGGCGATTCATTACTTAGCTATCTTTTTTTCATTTTGCTGGACAGGACTTATTTCTATCATTATTACTATCATTATTAATATACTTTATTGTATAAGATATCTGTATATTTTCTATATTATCATTATTACTATTATATATTTTTACTATTATTACTATTCTTGGTAACCATTGTTATTATTAGTAGTACTAGTGTCGCCATATAATATATATAATTATTGCGTTTTATGTTCTCCAGTGTATAAAGTGTAAATGACATCATTAATATTTTAAGTCTGTCACCATCACAACATGTTTTAATTATTGCAAGGGAAAGACCCCCTATAATGTTGATGAACTTCAGGTCTAACCCTTTTTCCATTATGTATGTATGGACCAATGTATATATGTGTACAATGTCATCATTTGGAAATAAAATATGTTTAAAGATAACAACACAACTGTTCGGGCATCCAATTTGAATCGTTATTTTAAAACATTACTAAATAAACTAAAAGGTGTCTGTTTAGCAGGATGTGATAAAGCTATTTCTGGTCTACTTCTAATAGAGCAATCCCTAATAGACGTGGACCCCTTTTAACTAGGGACCTATATCTTATACGGACTGGTTTTGTTTTTATTGCAATAAACAAGCTGTCATAATGGGGTTTTCCACGGGCGTTTTGACAGATGTGACTGTGGGGAATGTGATAATGTGCAAACATCTGTATTATAAAATCTTAGCAAAATGCAAGAGTCACCGAGGAAGATTTTCTTGAAGATCTCTGGGAAGAATCGCCAGGCGGAATGCTAATGGATGGTGGTCTGAAGATAGTCGGATAGGGGAACTTCTGCGGGCGGCTCTGTGAATCCAGCGAGTACCGTCATCCCTCGAGCCGGACGTCTTCTACGGCAGACTCCGCTGACTCCAAGAACTTGGAGCATGCATGTCGCGACCGGAACGAGAGTCACCAGCAGAAGATGTTCTTGAAGACCTCTTGGAGGAATCGCAAGACGGAATGCTAATGATCCGTAGGTGGATTGTGGTCTCACTACATCGTCGAAAGAGGGACGGGAGCAGCGGGGCAGCGAGGCAGCAGAAGTGGCAGCGTAGAGGGCGGACGGGGCAGACCAGTACTTCAAAGGGTTTGTCTTAAGAAGATAATGGAAGTGTCCCAGGACGGCGGTACTCAGTACGCTCAACAAGGCGACCAGGGTTCAATCCCTGTTCCCGGAAGCATGGGAGTTTGGTAAGTGGTCACCATACCGGACAGATGGGGTTTCCTCCTGGTACTTCGGCTTCCCCCACAACACAAGACCACACCAAAATTAAAAACAATATCTTCCAATAAAAAACAATTGGTTTGAAATTGCAGCAATAATTCAAAATTCGTCCCAACTTTCGGGAGTCAAATAGTTAATTAGGTGGGAGTGCTGGGACACACTTCGGGTCCTCGCATAAACAAGCCTCGGGCGCGGAAGGACCTAATAATCTTTGAAATACACACAAATGAATTCATTCCTCCATACAATCACATGCACATAAATGCCGTGGTCAGATGCTTTAAACCAATTTTACCTCTGCCCGCAACGCCTTCTAACCGATTTGGATATAGACACACAAAAACTCATTTTGTTTTATTGCGACTGTATCATTGGGAAGAGACAGTGCCAGACTAAGAGATGCGAGTGTTTAAGGGCAAGAGACTGTGTAAAGTAAATGCCATTACAGTCTGAATAGTACACACACATTAATAAACTAAGTGATTGACATGTGGTATTTCACTACAGTGTACTTAAACACATACAAGTTTTAATAATGCCAAGATCATACAAAATATGTAACATACATTCATTTACAAGTTGTGTATTTATTTTTTACTGACAGATGTCCATTTCGAAGTCAAATGTGATTAATCTAATATACAATGGGAACTATCTTATTAAAATGATCCACTGATGCGGTGTATAAAATATGTGCAATTTTATTCATTGAGAAGAGATTTATATGAGAAATTTCATTTTCGTCTCAGTATGTGAAGCATAAAAAAGGTGTGAAATATCTTATTCACATAGCTCATGTTGATGTAGGGTTTCAAAGATGTACTCTTTTCTGAATAAATCAATGTTTGAATGTAAGTCACATTTATTTTATTGAGCAATTAACAATTGTTCAGTCATTTCGTGAACTCCCTGAATAAATCAGGCATTTCGTGAAGTCCCTTTGGCCTAAGTGAAACATTCTTTCATGAAAATCCTCTATCGTTGGGGGAATAACGTGAAATTCTTAGTTAAACAAGTTTACTTTAATATAGTCTCGCCCTAATTATTATGGCAGTTAAAACGTGTGTTTACTGATAATTGGTTAAAAAAACTTGCCCTGAAGCGAATGTCAGAATTCTGCGTACATCACAATAGTTACTCTGTCAATAATCTTTTCGCAAAACCATGACCGTTTACGTGAACCTTTTCGCAACCTTAAGTCTTTTTGCGGTTATCACAGAATTCACAGAAATAAATATACTGATACATGATAATTACACGCGTTGATTGGCTAATAGTTGGTTGCCAATAGTTACCACCGGTTTATTATTAAATAAAGTGGAACGCAGAGCAATCTACACTAATAATCCCAAATTAACCCACAAGCGACGATATAACGAAAGGTGTGTTACAGTCGACGCTTTGTAAAGTGATGTTGACAGGGAGTTTGTACTTGTATTATTGTAGTTGATTCCATGATGAGTTATGTGATTATAACGCAGCTCTAGCTCAATCACAAAAGCCGCTAAAGACACTGCAGTCTCCTTGTACGGAGATAAGGCTTACCTACGGAATACCGTTAGGGCCATCGTGGTTACACATTAAAATCCAGAGGGCGACAATGCGACAACGCGATAGTGCGACGGCGACAATGCGATAATACGATGACGACAGTGCGACAGCGCGATAGTACGATGGCGACAATGCGATCATATGGTACTGTCGCCATCGTATCATCGCATTGTCGCCATCGTACTATCGCATTGTTGCCATCGTACTATCGCACAGTCGCCATCGTATTGTCGCACTGTCGTCATCGTTTTATCGCATTGTCGCATTGTCGCCATCGTACTATCTCACTGTCGCCATCGTATTGTCGCACTGTCGTTATCGTATTGTCGCATTGTCGTCATCGTATTACGCACTATCGAATTGTCGTATTGTCGCCATCGTACTATCGCACTGTCGCCATCGTATTGTCGCACTGTCGTCATCGTATTGTCGCACTGTCGTCATCGTATTATCGCATTGTTGCCATTGTACTATCGCGTTGTCGCATTGTCGCCCTCTGGTTTGTAGTGTGTAACCACGATGGTCCGAACGGTATTCCGTACGTACCTGCCGTTACTTTATCTGATAAAACCCTTCAGAGACGCTTTGTTAATGTATGAAATTGCACAGTGCACATTGCTTAAATCTACAATGTAAATGTGAATGCGAACATAATAGTTTATTATATTTGTATTATGGCTGTGTTTATTTTTTAAGAAACCATGGGCATACAAATCGAACTTGAGTTGTTCGAACTTTTATAAATACTCTTAATACATATTTAATTACTGACTGATTTTATTTAAGTTGACGTTTATTTTTTTTTTGTTCTGCATATCGTCATTTGTTTATTGATTTGTTTTTTATTCGTATTCAGTAAAAGGAATTATTCATTATGAGATAGGTTTTAAAGTATACAAAAAAAATATGGTTAANATGTATATATATAATTTCAAATTCAATATTTCAAATTCATAAACATGTCTGGTGTGAGAGATTCGAAAAACTTGTCTCTGGATCGTTGTTTATCGACCAAAACAGAAATCTTTGTTGTTTTTGAAGTTGGCTTCGTAAAGTGAATAGAGCTATAAAGTATTATTTTTGTTGTTAATCTCTCGAAGGGTAAAGGCATAGCACAATGAGGGTACATTTGTCGCATATATCGTTTTTCGTTTGTTGGACAGTTGCTTCATTTCCTGTGCAAAATCGGAAATAAGCCACACGAAGAGATACCCTATGGACAACGCAGTGTAAGAAATGATAATTCATCACCATTTATCGCAAAACGGTCGATTGTTTTCAATGCGAGTCCGTTTTTTTCTCCGTTTTGGTAATTTGAAGGCCTATTAAAAAAAATGTCATTTTTGTCGAAAGTGAACTGCTCCGAAATTTCATTCTCTGCTGGTGAAATCGAACTAAACGTTAAATGAACCTTCATACGATGACGATTGTTCTTGGAGACTAGCAGTTGGGCGATCCCCGTAAAAATAGATATTTAATAAATAATAAAGTCAATCATACGATCGAAGCCGTAAAGTACATGATAATCGACATTTTTCTGCGAACGTGCATACGTAGGCGCGGAGAAGCATAGATATATACACGTGGCGCGGACGGTAGGCACTCGACGCAGGAGGCTACAATGACGGATGTGCTTATTCACGTGGCTGGTGTCGCTGTGATGATTTGCGACATCGACCTGCATTCTTTGACGAAGCGGTCAATGCCTGTGGCGCGTAAAAGAATTGCCTAGCATATTCCGATGACGTATAACGAGTAGCATTGTTATCTTCACAACACGTCAGTTCTCGTCGATTCATAGTGTATCGGTAACAACATCACAGATTTTGTCCGGGGCCAGCACAGCACGGGTGAGGAAATATACGACCGTCGTCGCCATCCGTGCTGGTCATGTAATTGCACTACTACAGTTATACAATTGTCAACCAAAAATGCAAGCGCGATGGCTGGTCGTCATTAGTGCGTTCAAAACGTTGTCATTCGATTGCGAAGAATTTAAAGTGGTATTATACATTTTCAATCATTAATGTTAAAAAAAACACACAAAAAACATGTCATCTCTATTGTGAACATTGAAATAACCATACACTGTCCAATCTAGTACACAGGTATTTATATAATACTAATATATAAGCTCTGCTTCGTCAATAACATGGTCGTTGTTGTTCTTCATACGTGCATTATTTGCGTTACGGAGCTTTCGCGAAATTGAATTACGATAAATACTCGCACTGTCCTGATATTGCGACCGAAATGTTGTGCAACGTTTTCGGTACTATAAATATATACTATATTTAAAATTTAAAACAAATGGCAATGTTCCAGAACATTCCGTGGAGTTTTATAATTGGCATTAACAAAAATATCACTTCCCTTTATCGAAGATCCTGAACAAGTTGCTCAGTTTTCTAATTTTCTCGACGTTCGACGCATCTATTTGTTTAAATGGTCTTAAAAATCTCGACCTTGCTTCTGTTAATAAGACCGCAGTTTACGTAAACATGTTCGATATACAAAAATTCATGTAGTTTGCATAATTACTTTATGGCTTTGGGCGGATTTCATAACACAAAGCAACAATAGACTTGTCTCATGTGTATAATAGATGCTGACATGTCTGGTTTTGTAATTGGTGAAAACATTTTATAGTCAAAAGAGACAGAATGAATCAGATCATAAACTGCTAGATGTTAATTACACAAAATAAATCAGTTTTCTTAATGTGGGATAAACAACTAGGTCACTAGGTTATATAGAAGAAAAAGTTAGTGAACACTCTAGATGACAAATGTTTTGCCCAATCATCATCTAAAAAAGCTCGCTTCAATGATATCTCAGATAAGTTAAAAAATGGTTCCGGTCTGTTAACAAACTGACCGCCAGGGGCGGGACATTTTCCTTATATGGCTAATAGAAACCTTGTGAACGATTCTGTAGTCACATTTTCTGCCCAATCATCATGAAACTTTTTTCTGCAAATTTGTATTGTCACTATAGAATATTACATACATGCATATTATTATTATTATGTAAAGAATACATCATGTACATGTACTGTAAGGGTGTATATAAATACAGTTGTAAACATACATTCATAATTTCATAGACAATACATACAGTCTAATGTTTGCAAACATTTTATGAAAATACTGACTTACACATACATACTATATAATGTTTTAGTTGTAAGCATGTATATTTAGCATTGCACATACATAAATAACCAAAATTATAAATTGCATTATTTATACTACACTGATGATGCAGACTTACTGCAAAATACTGGCGTGGTAAGCAATAGTATATATTATGATGAATCCCGCCGTTATAAGAGATTCTGTAAATATGTTGACATGGGACCAGTCTCTAAATGATTCATCTGTTTTATTGTAGTTTTATATATTTCAAAAGTTTGCTTTATACTATGTACACATTTAGAGGGAATTCTTTTTTCCCTCTGACAATGAAAGATAGCAGTATACTTTTAAATTCGAGACTCACAATGTTTAAATCATTCATTTTTTTAATTTGTTATCCCAAGTACTAGATCCGGCCATGTCAATTGAGTAGGTTAAGGTCTATGTCTATGCATTATCTCAACATCATATTTAACAAATTCTTGGGTATATGGGCGGTACAAGAAAATAAGTGCGAAATGTTTCTACTTCATTGTTACAGAATTCACATATATTATCAGCAATAATTTTTCATCTTGAACATAAGTGATTGTGCTACCAAGATTATATTGACTATTATACATTGAAACCATTTGATAGATGTATCCTTAGTAACATTGAACAAAACTATAGGTATGCTTCTGAGGCCAGTCTTAAAAATAATTGTAATGTAGGTCATAGGGTTTGATTGTCAAGATTTGACATATCGTCAACAGTTTCAATAGTTTTACTTGTTATTTTGAATATTTCTTGGTACAAAAGAAAATTAACGTTTGTTCCGACATGTAAACCAAAAGATCTCTTGGAAATAAAGCAATCTCTCTCAATCATAATATCTTTCACAAAAATGAATACATATTTAATAAAGACGTTTAATATAAATATGGCTATTTTTAATTTTATAATTAATTATGATTAAAAAATAGTTGCATATCAAGAATATCACAAATATTTTATTATCTCTATACATAATATTGGTTTTTAAGAAATCGAGCTAAATTTTATTTTTCAGTTGTACGCATATTTTCTTGGCATACATTTTACCAGTGTTAACAAGAGTTTATAAATCTATTAACGATTTTACAAGTAAAAAACATAATCACTCGCGTTACCAGTATCTCTTAAGCCATCTTATGTTCGTGTTTTTTTCTAGAGAACTGATCAATATCATATTTAATCCACCATCGTTATATTCCTTTCACTTTTACAGTAGCTTTGTTTTTGCTTCGCTCTGCCCAAATGAAGTCATAAAGTTATTTCATGGTGTCTTTTCTTGATGTTGCTATCATAATGAAACTTGCTCAGAACAGTTGTCTATAATGTTTTGATGCTTTGATAGAGGTTGAACATGTTTAACGGACATTTTAACTTGCGATAAGGTTAACTAAATATCCAAATACATAAAGTAATAACAAAGTGGTAACAAGAGATTTTTCACGAACGCTAAGTAGTTAAAGATAATATGTCCGCGAACCAATTAGAAATATTTCAATAATACAATTTACATTGTCAGATAAATATTGTGTAAATACTTAACATTTCCGCGAAATGGTTACAAACGTCACTCCAAGGCACTCAGGATACATATCACAATAAACCAGATGTAACCCGAATCTTTTCGCGGACGCTTTGTTGTTAACGTAAGTTTTTAGGCAACATTGTGTCGTTATCGTAAGGCTATTGTATTCCCCATAGCAACCAGATAACATTATAAAACTATTAAAACGTTGACAGCAAAGACAATCTGGCGATGATATAATCATAAAAGACAGTAATGATCGCATTTATCTATTTTTAAAACATATCTTTTAACTAAGAGATATATTGAAACTTCGTCTGTAGAATAGCTAATTGAAGACCTCATTGCCCCGCGGGCGAATAGCAGTAATGTTCATTAATTGACCATTTACCGGTATAGTAAAGAAGTTGTTCCCTTAATACGCATTTTTAAAAACACCTTTCTAATTCCTGGCGGAAAATACAAATTTAAACATTTGATAACAACATCATAAATGTATATTTACATTCATTCCTTAAGGAAATTCAATGTCTTATTCAATCTCGTCGGAAAATTGCCTGTAACTTTTGTCGAATCTCCGCTCTAGAGCTAAACCAGATAAACAATACCGGATTGGCGGCGCAGTTGATCATATGGAACTTAGTCAACATTTTCCTTAGTAAGTTTAAGAAAGTTACGTCATAGATTGGCAGAGACCAGCCTACAATGCTCANCCGAGATAAAAAAAACTGTATATTGCCACCTACAATGCTCATCGACCAGGATAGGCTACACACCAATGACATCGTAAACAAAGCCAGGGCTGAACGCCGTGCTCTAACCCACTTACGCGATGTCTGCGCACGCGCGACGGTAGTACGTCGGACAGAAGATGATTGCTGGACAGACGCATCAGGATTGGAGTCCATTGCAACTTGATTTTCATTTTACGTTTATTCGTGGAATTGTCTTCGATATTCACGGGTTTCCCGTGGTATGTTCCCTGTTCCTTTCGCTGATTGTCGAGTTTCTCATCGGCATCTGACGTGCACTGATTCTTGGGTATTTTAGTTATATTATNATAGATGAGCGGTCTGCACCCGCTAGGCGGTGCTCTTGTTTTTTGTTGTTGTCATTTCTGATCTTGCGAGATCAGCTCAGTGTTGATAAAACATTTAGATGCCTAGAAAAAAGCTTTAACTCTGAAGTTTCCAAGACATTTGTGACGAGTTCCAGAACATTCCAAACGGTTGCTGGAATTTTTAATACATCCCAAAACCCTCTATAATAAAAAAAATGTTCAAACGTAAAAAAAAATATGACAAAGTTGTTCAAATCTCATCAGGAACAGAAGGTTCTAAAAGTTTGCATTGAACAACAAAGCATCCTGATTATGCCCAATTTGCTATCGTGAAACATTTTTGAGCCCAGTGGAAGGCAGGTTTTTCAGGCCTGTATTTGTAAAGACTGTTCTTTTCTCTGTTGTTATATAACAATTATAACTTTGTCTTTTGCTGTTGTATATATGACTGAAGTATTTTTATACGAGGGAGAAGTAAGTAAGCTTATTAATCCACGCAGACAGCTGAGGACAGATTCACTTGTCTGTCCTCCTCCTGACCTGCTGTCACTTAGACTGGTTAATGTATGTTTAGTAACATATGAGCCTAGATCTGTGAAAAGGGGGTTTAATGCATGTGTGTAAAGTGTCTTCCCAGATTAGCATGTGCAGTCCACACAGGCTAATCAGGGACACTTTCCACCATAAATGGATTTTCATCAAGAACAGTCTTCCTTTAAACAAAAAAACCCCATTAAAGCGGAAAGTGTAGTCCCTGATTAGCCTGTGCGGACTGCACATGCTTATCAGGGACGACACTTTACTCACATGCATTAAACCGCCTTTTTAAAGAGCGAGGATCATATTAGTTATTCTTGTCCCAAAGCGAGGGGGAAAAACAGCATATAATTGCTATCTTTTTTTAAATGCTCATATATATATGGTCCCCACCACACTGGACGTGCTAATGCATGGACTGTCCCAGACTACAGCTAATGCCAATGACCGCTTACAAGTTAGAATATAATGANTCACCGGAAGTGAGATAGGACAACTTGTAGAATAAGCCATCATGCCACACCATGTCAAACTCTAGGCGTGCATAAAAAAAATATGTTCACAGGTGATGAGTGCTTCTTAGAGTAATTTAAGTATTCCCGTATTGAATAACTTGTCATGATGCATCCAAGTCCGTCTTGGAACCTTCCTTGTAACCTCCTTATGGAGGTCATTATCTTACCTTTCCACCGGTCAAGCAAGACCATATCGTACACTTTTAGCAAGGTCGAAGATAATGTTATGGCCCGATAGTTGTCATCTCGCCGTTTTCGTCCACCTTTATGCAAAGTAATAAAGTCACCTTCTTTCATTCTATCGGGATTAGTCCGGACCGTAACATAACAGTATATAATTGAGATAAGGGGTAAATGAAATTATTCTTGGTTTGATAAATACGGTATTGTATTGGTTGTGTACATGTAATTTACAAGAGAGATTATGGTAATGGTTTTGCGCGAATAATGCACGGGTTTTTTGTGGTGGATTTAGCGCGAAACAGCACGGGTTTCGCGTTTTTTTGGTTTATATGATTTGCAAATCTATTGAGTCGCCATTCGATGTGTGTATTTGACAGGCACAGGTTATGGACAAGGAGAACGAAAGGGTGATATTTATTTATTTATTTGTTTTTGTAGTATTGCAGTATTGTAGAAAAGAATTTTTGTGTTGCATATATTGCATGTTCATCAACTGACTATGTGTTTAGACCAGTTTAATTTTTGTTATTTTAAACACTGTTTTAAATTGATATCTCATGATAATCTTATTAGTTCTTCTACTATAAATGATAGTTATAAGAAGAAGTCTATTGAGTTATATTTCTTCTAAATATGGACTGCATTCTTTTCGTGCTGGTGGAGTTTCAATTAGTGCTAATAATAAGACTGTGGATAGACTGTAGCAAAGGAATGGTAGATGGCGAAGTGTTTCCACTAAAGACGGTATGTAAAAGATTCTTTGAAAGACAGATTATCGGTGTCATTAAATTAAGATTTGTGAATAAGTCATTATTAATGTATGTGTACTTTGAATTGTATGATGTGTTGTTGGTAGCACATGTAAAGGCACTATAAGTTATAATGATAAAAATGATTCGAAATTGCTATTTAGTTTTAGTAAGTTATGTGTTTGTAATTTGTGTGTGTCTTTTATAGTAATTGGACCAATTTGTATAAGGCCATTTGGCCTGATTTGAAAAGCCAGTTGGCTTGTATGGTCAGTTGATCGTTTTTTGAAAGCCATTTGATATGATGTGTGAAAGCCAGTTGGATTGTGTTGTCAGTTGACTTAACTTTCTTAGAACACATGTCCACATGGAATTTACAATCTTTGCAGGTTTATTTTTTGCAGAAACTGGACTGTTCGAATGGTATATTAAGTTTTGGAGAACATAAAGGTATGGTTTATAAAGTATGTAATTATTATTACTAGGTATAAAAATTGTTTTTATTATATCTGTTCTATTCTCTTTTTTATTAGGTGTGTGGTCAGGTGGTCAATTGACCGTTTGTTGAAGGCGATTAGTGTGCCTGGCCATAGTGTACCTATTGTGAATTAGCCAGTTGGCTAGTGTGGTCAGTTGACCGTTGTTGAAAGGCATAGTGTGCCGATTTTGGTTAAAACACATAGTTGTATTGCTTTAACAAATGTTGCAAATTTATCTTTTCAGTAAAATGTTAGTTTGAAAGGTATATAACATGGTGTAGAATATTTAGGCACAGGGTATGGACGAGGAGAACAAAGGGGTGATATACGTGATTACAGATAAAGGGTGATTACAGAAGCAAGAACAGCAGTGACAAACGAACCAGGCAGGATTAAATTGACAGTGATGATAAGTATTAAACCTTTTGTGAATATGGTGATAGATAAGACTCATTTTGTTTATGCACTTGATTTTGAAAATAAATGAATTATTTCTGAAAATTCTGTTAGAAGTAGGTTAAACCATTCTATTGAATTTCGGCGGTCTACAATCAAGTCTAATGCGAACATTATTACTGTGATTAAGCAAGGTTATGTATTACCGTTTCTTGTTGCCTCCTACTTTTATAATGAAAAATAAATAAATCAGCTTTACACATAATGAATTTGTATAGGAAGCCATCCATGAACTTAATTTGAAAATTGTATTTATGAGGTTCCTTGTATTACCCACAATGTGAATCCTTTGTCAGTTGCAACACATTCTTGTTGTAAGAAAGATTGATTCTGGATATGAGTAATTTAAATACTTTTATAAAGTATGATTGAGCTAAATTTGAAGATTATAAAGTTGCAAAGAATTTAGTGTAGATAAAGGTTTCTTGATTAAGTTTGTGGAAAGTCATTATAAATGTATGTGTACTTTGAATGGTATGATGTGTTGTTGGTAGCAAATGTAAAGGAACTATAAGTTATTATGATAAAAATGATTCGAAACTGCTATTTATTTTTAGTAAGTTATGTGTTTGTAATGTGTGTGTGTGTCTTTTGTGGTAATTGGACCAATTTGTCTAAGGCCATTTGGCCTGATTATGAAAGCCAGTTGGCTGGTATGGTCATTTGAACGTTTTTTGAAAGCCAGTTGATCTGATGTGTGAACGCCAGTTAGCTTGTGTTGTCAGTTGACCGAACTTTCTTAGAACGCATGTCCACATGAAATTAACAATCTTTGCAAGTTTATTCTTTGCATTTACTGCACTGTTTGAATGGTATATTAAGTTTTGGAAAACATACAGGTATTGTACATTGAGTATGTTATTATTATTACTTTGTAAAAATATAGTTTTTATTATATCTGTGTTATTCTCTTTTGTATTATGTGTGTGGTCAGTTGACCATTTTTTGAAGGCCATAGGGTGCCTAATGTGGATAAGCCAGTTGGCTTGTATGGTCAGTTGACCGTTTGTTGAAGGCCATAGTGTGCCTGGCCATAGTGTGCCAATTGTGGATTAGCCAGTTGGCTTGTGAGGTCAGTTGACCGTTGTTGAAAGGCATAGTTTGCCGATTTGGGTTGAAGCACATATTTTTATTGCTTTTACAAAGGTTTGCAAATTTATCTTTTCAGTAAAATGACAGTTTGACGGGTATATAACATGGTGGTGAATATTTTGACACAGGGTATGGACGAGGAGAACGAAAGGGTGATATACGCGATTACAGATAAAGGGTGATTACAGAAGCAAGAACAGCAGTGGCAAACAAAGCAGGCAGTTTGAAATTGACAGTGATGATTAGTATTTAACCTTTTTTGAATATGGTGAAAGATTAGAGACTTATTGTGTGTATGCACTTGATTTTGAAAATAAATGTTGTATTTCTAAAAATTCTGTTAAAAGTAGGTAAAAACATTCTATTGAATTTCGGCGGCCTACAATCAATGTTAATGCGGACATTATTACTGTGATTAAGCACGGTTATGTATTACCGTTTCTTGTTAAGGCTCCTACTTTTATAATGAAAAATAAATAAATCAGTTTTACACATAATGAATTTGTATAGGATGCCATCCATAAACTTAATTTGAAAAATTGTATTTATGAGGTTCCTTTTATTACCCACAATGTGAATCCTTTGTCAGTTGCAACAAATTCTTGTTGTAAGAAAGATTGATTCTGGATATGAGTGTTTTAAATACTTTTATAAAGAATGATAAGAGTTAAATTTGAAGATTATAAAGTTGCAAAAGAATTTCTTGTAGATAAAGGTTTCATGATTAAATTTGTGAAAAAGTCATTATTAATGTATGTGTACTTTGAATCGTATGATGTGTTGTTGGTAGCACATGTAAAGGCACTATAAGTTATTATGATTGTTATTATTATACCTGTTTTATTCTCTTTAGTATTATTAGAGTGGTCAGTTGACCGTTTGTTGAAGGCCATAGTGTGCCTGATGAGGATAAGCCAGTTGGCTTGTGTGGTCAGTTGACCGGTGTTTAAGGACATGGTGTGCCTGATGTGGATAAGCCAGTTGGCTTATGTGGTCAGTTGACCGTTTGTTGAAGGCCATATTGTGCCTTGCCATAGTGTACCTATTGTGGATAAGCCAGTTGGCTTTTGTGGTCAGTTGACCGTTGTAGAAAGGCATAGTGTGCCGATTTTGGTTGAAACACATATTTTTTATTGCTTTACAAATGTTTGCAAATTTGTCTTTTCAGTAAAATGACAGTTCGAGAGGTATTTAACATGGTGGAGAATATTTAGGTATTCATTGTATGTTTTATATTTGTATTAATAATTTGTATTCTCTCTTTGTTTTGTTCGAAAGTCCTGTCAAATACAAACACCCACTCCTATTTTGTCTTCGAGTTATTATTTGTATCGAAAGGCTGATGATGATATGGTTGATAATGATGACGAGGATTAAATAATATTTTGAGAATAGAGAATAATAAATTTACTCATAACTATGAGTAACCGATTATATCTTTACCATATAGTAAGTGTTCGTGGGTGATATTATCGGGACCACATGCTTTGTCCTTCGATAAAGTCTTAATACACTCGGCCACCAATGCGGGAGATACGGTGAAATCTTGATCGGGAGACAAGCCACGAAACGTTTCATCAACTTCCTGTTTCACATAGTGCTCCTATTCAGCATCGAAGTCATGTAAGTTGGATGGAGTGTATAAGTCTGTAAAATATTTGGCCCACTGGTCAACTATATCTTCGCGACTTCTAATCGTCGTTCCATTAAATTTTATACCGCCGTCAAGATTGGCTCCGGATCCATGTTTCCTGGAATTAACCGTTTTCCAGAAACTCACAGTATCATGTACAGAATCGTTTTCTAGCTTATTGTCAAGTTCGGCCATGTAGCGATCCGCGCATTGTCGCATCACCCTCCTGAAGTTAGCGTTATCTTCCTTGTATTGACGATACGTGCTATGCTGAGTTCCTTTGGGTCTTCCAGCTCGTTGCCAGGCATCACATGACCCTGCCATTTGACTGTGGAGGGCGGTAAGGGCATCCGTCCAGAACGGCTTCAAATGTCCCCTAAATCGCCTAGTTGGGAAACAGTCTTTTGCACAAGTATTCATCACTTCACACAGCCTGTTGTATAACTGGTCGGCCGTAAGATTTTGTACTGTATCAATCTGTAAAGCTTCATCTAGAGATTCCCAATGCTTCATTACATGATCATTGTTAGCAGATTTCCAATTAATATATTTCTTACTAGCAACATGTTCATCAGTATGAATTATACAATCAAAACAACATAGTATTGGTATGTGTCTGGAAACATTAAGACAGGCATCATCAGCAACTTCACAGTGGCATACACAATCAGATATCTCGCAAGGTACTAAAACATAGTCAATAAACGACGTACATTTATCATCATACGATACACATGAATTATTAGGACCAATGCAGGATTTATGCATATTCATAGCACACAGATTACAATCATTTACTAATTTGTACAGTAATCTCTGCCTATAAGTGTGAATTTGAGATTGAACGTCAGTATTGAAATCACCCAGAAATATAGTGTCACCTTGGTCGCTATATGTATTAAATACATCATACAAGTTGTTAATACTGTCATAGTATTTTTCAATTGGATGGTTCACACAGGGGAGGTTAACTTGAATAACAAATATGCATTTCCCTAGGGAGAGTTGCAGTTGTATACCCGCTATTCTATCGTCATCAATAGTTAACGGTGAGATAATATTGTCATATTTCTTTTTCCACAAGATGGACACACCGCCTCTACATATCACGCGTGAGGATGAAGAATAATCAACATGTCTACAAACAGTGTGGTGACTATAGTCTCTAAGAATAGTATCCATGCAATGTATTTTACTAGGCAGTAACCAATGTTCAGGTATACCGCATATATCAATGTTGCCTCCGGGCAGTATTTCTGACAGGTACGCCGCGCTAGACATAATAACGGTAATGTTCATGTCAGTATATTAAGACCAAAACAGCCATTATTAGAAAGATAATTGTTTTCACACACATCATTGATATTAAGCAGTGTTTTCGTTCAGTCCATTTCACCAGAAAAACTAACATTGTCGGAATGTCATAATACAGACGGTTATCTTCGTACTCATATTGTCTGTCTGTCTGTCGCTGGGCCGTTCTCCGGAGACGTGGTCGGATCTCTGCGCTACGTTGCTTGTTTGTTCTCCGTGTGTTTCCCGCCCATTTCGTAGGCCGCTCGTTTCCAAACAGCTGATTCACAGATCCATTCATCGGTACATGATGCTTTCTGCGTGTCTCGCGTGATCTCCATAAAAGGCATCTGACGTATTCGGGCCAGAAATTATACGTCAGAACGAGGCTAGCGCTATCGTTTGCTACCAGAGTCAATTTAACTAGCGCTCGTCCCGGATCCCGGCGTATCGGAAACACGCGAATAGCCTTCACCTTCGGGCCATGATCCTTCACCTCTGTGGTCAGGAGTCTGGTATTCACAGTCGACCTAAGCCCTATCAAGCAATATCGTTAAACGCGACGGTTTTCTACTAACTGAAACTCGTCCTCGCACCATGAATCCCCGTCACTACTGTCACGTGATCGGGTTGTGACCCTGACATGGATAGATTGTCCTTTCACATCCGTTCCATGATCAACCGGAAGTTGAATTGTACTATCGCCTCTAGAATGGCCGTCGTTTCCGTCGATGTCATTTGATGGGTGCACATTTATCGTGGTGGTATGTGTCTGTGTATTGCTATTTGCATTGACAATGGGGGACCCTTGACTCCTCGCCATACGTGATGCGATTAGTGGAACGTTCGTATCTAGCCCTATGGAGGGGACGACAAAATCTGGATGGTCAGGGACGTGATTTGGAGATGGGGGGGGGCTCATAATAATCCTATTTTCTAGGTACACTTCCACATGCCGAATTCTGTCTTCACACTCGGTTACTCGAGACATAGATTGCATCGAGATTTTGCAGAGAGACTGGAGGGTTGATGACGTCACTGAGTTTACATTGCTCGAACACTCCAAGATATCAGCCTTTATTGCGAGATTTGTCGACATAAGTTGGCTTATTTGTTGCGTTCTTAGATTCTCATTGGCAAGGATAGATTGTTTTAAAAGCAGCATACTCGCCTGAAGAGAATTAATTGTGTCTTTAAGAAGTGCCACCTCGTTAGCACACTGACAATTTACTGGCACATATTTTCCTCTTGATACGCTTTGATATTGTTGCGTTAATACAGAAGGTTTTCGGGATTTGTCGGTACTAATCATATCTTTAAGCACAGAGTAATCTCCCCCCTCAGTCACTTCAATGATATAGTAAAGATCCTGTGCCAGGCGCGTAGCTACAGGTTCCCCAGACTTCGTGAACACTCTTCGTTTAAGATTCACATTCCGATCAATGGGCAAATCGTGATCTACTTCTTTCAACTGTTCAAAATATTCACATCTCAGTCTATCTAAATCATTCTCGTCAGATGCCTATTTGCGCAAAAAAAGTTGTACACATTTATCTTTTTCCTTTCCTCTGTACATTTCCACCAGCTCGTTGTACACCTGCAATTCCCTCTTGTCAGCATCTGCCATATTGTAAACCTCAGCCATATCATCATGAGTCACGACGTCACCTGATATGCTATCCGTGTCCGTGTCACGTGATTCAAGAGGAAGGAGTTCAGTGTTAAGGCGATCAAAGATGACGTCATCGTCATCAACTTGAAAGGATGATACAAGGACCTGCGATATGAGTGATTGCGAATGTTCTTCAACGTTTTGACTAAATTGTCTTGTTTGTCCGCATTTAATATCTGGTGAGGGTGGGTAACTTTGCACCGGGTTCAGTGTCGTAAAGGACAGGTTTTCTCCCTCGATTCACATGCTTCCGCAATAATCCACGGTATTCATGTGCACTGTTTTTACAGATGTTAGTTCATATTCACGATCGTATTCACGATATAATGTTTGGTCGATGATACCGTTAGTAGTCATTGTTTTTTTCCAACGGCTGTGTGGATTAATAAATACAGTATACCACTTAGTTGACGATACCAATCCGCTGCTCGGTCAGGCGTGACGTTTTTTTGGTCATGATCCTGGTCTTGGCGGTACTTTTCAATAGCGCTCCCCACCCACTAGTAACAACAGCGTGAGCAATATCAAGTCTGTATTTCATAAATTCATTCGATCGCTTACTCACAGCTTAAATGAANTCTTCCCGTCTTCCGTTCGATATTTTTCAGTTAATGTGGAACAATGTATATCTATACAACTTACTGCCGATGCTAATTTATATTAGAATTTAAGTTGCGTTTTATTACTATAATTACTTTAAATTCGTCTTTTGATCAACTTCTTCAGTACATGTTGAAAAATCTATATGGTAAAAGAAATCTCAAACTAAAAATAATCTCAATTAATATTATCCGCATTACTATACTTTCAACTTATTCGCATGCAAATGCGGAAATAAGCACGGATATTTATTGCGCTAGTGATTTACAAAAATATGTACGCGTGTCTCAGATATATTTCATTTCCGCATGTTTATGTTCTGCTTATGTTATGCGTTTTATTTTCCTGATAAACTCACATATTTATTTCCCGTCAATTACTAATATTTAGGTTTCTCAAGGTGTCAATTCTGAAAATACATGGCCGTTTTATTTCAGGAAAAGATATTTAAACTGACTGATTTGAACTCAAATGTAATATTTCAGATAGGTCTTCTTAGGGTTCTAAATTTCTTGTTTGTGAAAAACGAACGATCTAGGTGTCCAGGGTGACGATCAAGAGTATTTTGCCATCGTGTGTTGTTGAAGGACAAACATGACGGATAAACTATTCAATGCCAAATCTTTGGGAAAACACATTGCTGACTATTTCGTACACAAAGTAATACAAATCGTCCCATTATTGACATACACGATCAAATGGTGTGTGTCGGTAGCCATGGCCTTAAGGACGTTGACTTTGTTTTTAAATAAAAGAAGTTCGCACACGATTACAACCACTTGACACAATTTGTCGTCAATGAAAGTAACGGATTCGTCTGACCTTATGTCACGTTTAGATACTGAATAGGTCCCCAGACATTATTTCAGTCTAATGAGGTATGCCTTATCTTAAATTTGTTCACTTAATGAGGCTTTAGTGGACTGCGACTACTTGAATAAAATCATATGATCAGATAGAACGAAGACATAATTTCTCTTTTAGTTTGGATGGTCAGGTACTTTTGTTCTTTTTACTTTTTGTTGAATGTAGACGAATTACTTAGAAGGTATTGGACTTAGACTAACAGTTTATTAGTAAATAATTGTGATTGTTTGATGATTATTTCCTTGAATTTTTAGTCTATTTTGTAATATGTACTTTACTATTCATATTTCAAATATTAATCACATAATGGTTGGTTGCATGGGTGGATCGATTGCAACGACGTATGTAGATTAATACATACGTTAGACAACACACATTCACAAACATTGTACAGTCGGGTGATTAGTACATATATATAGTAAAACATGTACAATATGCAAGTTCATGTACAATTAGCAACATATGGTTCGTAGTATAAAACGTTAGTAATTTCAAACTAAAGCGGTATATATTAAATACAGTAGTTATGTAATGTATGTAATTGGACATATAAAAAAATTAAAAAGGTTTTCATTTCAGAGAATCAAACGTTCTAAAATGACGCCTTTAGTTGTCATTTTGACAGTCGTCTTGACAAGTATTAACACTGTTCGATGCGACTATGCCTGTATATGCAGTTACTTGCCGGACATCGTTGTCTACAGTAGCGTAAGTAAAAACATACACAACTCTGTAATTGAAAACAAATTTGTCGTTTTTTTGTTGTTGATTTTCCGGAAAATGTTTATTGAAGTACGATAGGCCTGTTGAAGCCTTGCCAAAAGCTGACTTGACAAAACCTGTAAATCAATCCTCAATGGAAGGTGCTGCACCAGCTATATAAGTGCTCAATCAGATTTGTTTCAGTCATAATGTCTTAATTATTGTGAACTGGTAATTGCAGTTCATATTCTTATCCAAGGAATCGGTCCCATTTAAGCATGTATAAGTTATAAGCATTCATGTTTCTTCGTCCGAAAATGTTCTTTGAGTTCCTTCTTTATTTTATTGAATTTTGTCATTGGCCTTAAATACACAGATTTCGTTACATCTTGGCACGTATAACGTGTTTCTTCGCCCACACATCTCCTCCTAGTTCCTTCTTCATTTTATTGTACTTTTGATACTCAGATTGTATTGGCGTGCATCATCCTGGTGGATGAAAAAGAGAACACGCACGTTTATGTACGCAATCCTTCATTTCAGCCCGACAACTCCAGCTCCGAGCTCGGTCACATGTTCGAGTTCGACTGCAAGGCGACAGGTCCTGCCAGCGGAGTTGATGCCTGGCTATCTGTGCAGATTCAGAATCAGGTTAACATTTACAATTTAATGAATATTTCTTCGGCATTTATTTTTATGTTCTCAATAGTGGTTTTAACCTTCGCAATTGCTTAGTCGCTAGGCTTTCAGCAATGTTATTTTTAAGTACTGAGTTTGATTCTTATGCAGGGACAAACAAAAATCCAACGACGACGTAAATTAAGTCAATCTTAGTAAACGTCATGGGTATAACTATTATACTCGTCAGGCAAAAGTTATCGATGATATCGTGATGAACTAAATATGTTTAATTTTTGACAAAGTATGTCTACTTATAATGACCAGATTACATTTTATAGTTCATCGTCTATAAGTTTATTTTATGCATGCATCCATTATTATATTTTAACAAAACAAACCACGCCGCCACAATGTGTGCAGGTAACTCTAGCAACAAAGTCACTGCTGCAAGACACCATAATCACACACAAGTGACCAAAATCTGTGAAACAAAACAGCCTTCCAGAGTATCTATATTTAAGAAGCGTTTCTTTATATTAATTATAAATATTATTTGTACGCCATTTGTAGGTAGGGTACATTCAGGCAGTTGACAACCTGCAACAGCAGAACTGTCCTGGAAATATTCTCGCCGGCGATGTTGGTAGGTTTTCAAAAATAGGAGAAAATAGGAGTCGTTTTAATAGAACCTAACACATGTGTTTGCTGAAATTTGGCATCGTGTAAACTCAATGCATCACGAACAGTGACGAAACTGACGAAACAAGGACGACGTTCGCCAACAAATTAACCCTAGCAAAAAGTATACTAACATCACCATGTCGGTCGGTCGGTTGGTCGGGTTGGTCGGTCTGTCAAGCTGCACATGTGTAATTTGTGTCGTGAACTAGTCTCTAATCAATTGTTTACGTTGAATATTAAATACGTGCCGATGTTTGGTTATATAACAAAGTCATATTTTATGAAATTGCTGTTATTAATTGTTGGTGCATTTGTATTTTCACACCTGTTTCAGTAACGACTTCGACACCAGTCACCACCACGAACGCACACCACACGTCAGGGAGTCATCACACAAAGAGTACAGCTCCCCCCACAACCACAGTGCCCACAGAAACTGAAACGGATCGGACGATGACAGCCCCGCCGATGCCAACATCAACAGCAGAGACAACCACCGAGGCCACGACGCCTCCAACGTCCACCACAACACCACCACCAATAACATTAGAAACTACCGTTGAAACCATGACGACCACCTCACCACCAACGACATCGTTTTATGTACAAACGGGAACCAGCATGTCGCCAAGTCCAAGTCCAAGCGTAACATCGGAACCTTCCACGACGACATCTTCGCCACCAACGACATCGTTTTATGTACAAACGGGAACAAGCATGTCACCAAGTCCTGTTCCAGGAGGTATGAGCCTTTATAGAGTTACCATAGCAGTTAATTCAAGCTTGCAAACCCTAGTGCATCGATCGAAATGATCCCCACTTTGAGTATTAAATTGTAACCCGTAATAATGGCGATATCCCTTTATAACAAATATATTGCTCCCATCAATGAACTTTGTACTTCATTATTCAAAGCCTAGCCACGATTGGCTCATTTTATAATTGTTAAAACATAGTGTACTACGGCTGCGCACCAACGTTCTTCGCGCATGCTGCTTCGCACCATGGTAAGCTGTTCACGATTGGTCAGACGTGCTACGAGCTTGTAACGGAGACAAAGTCTTGGACCAGCGCTGAAAGTGATTGCAAAAGTCGTGGCGGACATTTAGTCCACATTGCAAACGACGAACAACAGAATACAATCTACCAGGTTGTCAGACAGTATCATGGTGACAATGTGTGGATTGGGCTGAACGATAGGGGTACCGAGGAACACTTTGTTTGGTCTTCAGGTAAGAGAACCTGTTTATTGAACGCAATCGATTCGCCATGAATGCCACATACTTGACATAAACATGGGTTTGTATTCAAATAATTATTTCTCAAACTATATTTATACATAATATTTTTTTTTCAAATATCTCTATTTGCTTTTGACTTAAGGAAATGCTTTAAACTATACGCACTGGCTCCCTGGTCGCAAAACGTCCCTTCCAATCGAAGAAGACTGTGTTGTCATGTGGATGACCCACGGAGGACAATGGGAGGACGTGCGTTGTGATGGAATAATAGCCACTTACTATGGATACGTTTGCGAATTCGGTAATGAGAAATTACGTACAAATAAGGCGAAGCTTTGTGTTCATGCAAAAGGGCTGTAGGCCCAATTATGTTTTGGTTGTTTTTTATATATTGATTTGAAAATACAGTTTGCCTATTATACATGATGCTTTTCACTGAAAACAATACGACTAAAGGATGTGCGTTGTGATGGATTCTTTTCCAATGACTACGGATACGTTTGTGAATTCGGTAATGAGAAAATAAAAAAATGGCGAAGCTTTATATCCATAAGAAAGAACTGTAGGCCTATCAATTTACCGCATAAGTTTAATAACACATGATTTGTTCTAGTGTCCTTAAATACAACTGCAAAATTATAACGTCATCTAAAATCACATCATATTCCATTACATGCGTTTTTATCGTAATATTTGACACAATGTTGTATTTATTGGATAAATTGCTCAAACTATCCGCCCTCCCTATGTTTTGCAGATGGAGTTGTTGCAGTAGCAACAACAAGCAACCCAGTTGGTATGATGAACACGGATGGTATGTATTCAGAGGGGGTAAACACTTGATAGTCAAGATGGCGACGTCAATGCCAAGGCAGGTATTTTTCGCCGTTTTTTACCATTTATTACTTGAGTTTAGGTTTGTAAATGCCGCTCACTTTCCCACCATATCAGCAAGATAGTTACTTCGTATTAATATTCGCTCTTTAAATCGACCTTACTCGGTGCGAAATTTCTTAGCGGGATGACCTAATTACAGGTTCACTAAGACAATTTGCGGGGAGTTAAGTCGAGATATAAAGCGAATTGTAATACGAAATAAACGCTTATAACATTTTTTTCTGATATGGCTGTAAAGTGAGCGCCATTAGAATTTAATCAAAAGTAATAAAGGGTATAAAACGACGACAAATAACTGTCTCGGCATGGATGTCGCCATATTGACTATCGCGTGATTACCCCTATCTGGTATTGAGCTACCAGAGCGGTATAAACCATTTTCATAATTTGTAAATTATGTCGGAATTATCATTTGTGTATATATTTTACGATTTTATCTTTTGTATAATATCCACAATTATCATGTCACACGTAGGCAACACACAGTCGTGTCCTCACATACCGGTAACTACTGCAATTGTTGCACAATTTGGTAAAAGCTGTTACGCTTTGTACCGTGACCTCGAGATTTGGAGTCACGCTGAGCAGACGTGTAGACTGAGTGGAGGTCATCTTGCGCACATCAACGACGCCCAAGAGCAGCAATACATCGAGGGTTTCATGAGGAGACATAATCAAATGACACCAGCGTGGATTGGACTCAGTGACAGAATTGCTGAGGGGCACTTTGTGTGGACGGACGGTTAGCAAACGCAGTGAAGTTATTATTCTGGTTCTATTCCCAAACATTAACTATCTATTTTATTTATAGACATATGAGATAATTAGTTAGGAGCATTCAACAATTTAACTAAATATCGAAACAAAGCCTAGGTTAAGTTCCGTAAAAGCTTAAGGGCGAATATGGCTTAAAGCCGTTAAATACCAATTGTAACACAATCAATATCACAAGCATAACAATTACAACAGAACAAACAACAGCACACTTTTAAAGTTTCTGTTTCATTAAAAACCTAAATTTTCAACAAAGATTACCTTAATTTACCGATTCAGATTGTACATTATCGTTTGTATATATGTCAAAGATAAATACAATAAACACAATGTGGGCGATATAATAATTGAACTGCAGGGGTGTCGGCCTCCTATACAAACTGGTTGCCAGGACATGTGACGAACGGTAACGCCGAGGACTGTGTGGCGCTGTTGCCTCGCAACAATGGAACCTGGGACGATTTCAGCTGTGGACAAACTGGTTTGCTTGGTAACGAAAGAGGCGAACAACACTACCCCTTGTGCGAATATGGTACCTATATTAACGTGTTATTGCCTGATCCCTTGTAAATGGTTAGCAGACATATACATACCAGTTAGTGATGTAGATTGTGTATGCGTAGCCAAAATATTATTATCCTTTCAATTGTTATGTATTGTTCCATATAAAGGTAATGTATCCAGTGACAATGTTGTGAATTGTCTCATTTTGAAAGGTAATTAACACAATGCCACAACTAAGCCATGCAGATTATGGATTTTTATGATAAATGGTACAACACTATAAGTATACCCCATTTAGAGATAAAAAACTATGAATACGTCCATATGTATTATATAAAACATTTGTTTATACAATATCCATACATTTTAGGAAATACCATCTCGTCGGTGTTTGTGGGCTGAACGACAACTATGGAACTACACAGTTTCGCGAATTCTGGTGCTTGGACATCAACACATTATCACGAAATAATACTGTAATTTCAATAAAAATGAAACATGTATGCTTGTATGATATAACCTCATCGGCATGGTTATTACTATTATGGCATGTACAACTTCGTTTTCCCTGAACCACAAGAACCATTTCAAAAAGATTTTACAATTTTCCTGATACAAAATAACACGACCTCTGCTATTATTGCTTTTTGACGAAAACAGTTTTGACTTTTATAGTGTGAACTTAATAACATTTAATGTTTACTTGATACACACATACTTCCTTTTTGTACTCAGCGTCATCATCATCCACGGCGTCATCGTCTTCATTTACATCATCATTACAATCATCATCAACTTTATCATAATTTCCATCAATAATGACTTCGCTTCTCCGTCAATTGTTCAGATCTACATACAAAAAACAAACAAAAACAATTTCTGAAAATTAATGCAATCAATCTTGCTGCAATACCCGAATCGAAGTCTTGTCACTATCTAGAGTGGAATTCGCATCAGAAATCTGAAGAATGTAACATGCCGCAATTCTGGTTGAATGCTTATCAAATATGGCGCTTGTTTATGCTTTGTTTTGTTTTGTAATGGTTTGTTGAACCTCAGCACTATTACATTTGGACCGTGGCAACGGACGTTGTCTGTGAAAAAAGTAATCGGTAACTTAGCTATTTGTAACGCGTGCGGGTTTCGAGTGACGATAATGTCGATTGTTGCGGGTCAATGTTCTTTTTAGAAAGTCGATGTATTGATCAGATTAGAACAGTTGCCATTGAATGCATACCGTGACGTCACTTAGTTATTGTCATCTGTATACTCAGGTGCATAACGCATCGCAAATTCAACTAAAGCAGTAAATAATCCTGACGTATTTATACAAGTGCTGGTTTCTTAGTTACGGGCGGTATGAGACTGAGACCCACGACCCACGGGATACCCGCCAGTCACGCTTGTAATTTACATATTGATTACATTCATAATTATGGTTCTTAATGTAAAACACTTTCATTGTTTTATGTTTTAAGCCGAATCTAAAAGTCATTGTCATATTCCAGACTTTGGAAATCGTTTGTTTTAGTTTTCGATAAATAACAAAGATCAGTATGAACCCGTGCTTACCAATGAAATAGATGTTAAAATTTAACAGATTCACAGATTAAGTTTTTGCACATATGGTAATACTAGAGATTTCTGTTCAAATTTCAGTTAGAATAGTATTGTCATTCAGAGTGTTGTCAGCTTGATCGAGACTTTGGTCAACAAGAGATCAATTGTTCTATTTCGATTGAGTTAAGTGGTATGACTCATTAAGTTTAATCCATGCTGATTTGAGCCGTTCATACTTTTTTCTTATTTTCCATTTAACTGAGAACATGACACTGAAGAATTGGTATGCGTATCATTAGGATTATCATTATTGAGCCTGATTCAGCAAATACTCAAGAAATCCTAATTCCACTTTGATAATATCAAGTGTAAGCCTTAGAATTTAGATATTTAACTACGTTAGGCGTCTATAATGAAAGGCTTCCGAAAATGAAGATGACTGGTTGAGAATGTGTATGGACCATGTTGAGGAAGGACATCGCCAGATTTTTTTAAAACCTGGTTGGCAGAAGGCAAATTCAAGTAGTCAAAGAAGACTTTAACACATTGATGTGTGTCTTTAGACAGCCTAAGTGCAAAGGAAAGCATGGTCTGCAATTTGCAATGATTTTCACTGGGTGTTTAGAGTTGACCAATACAAATCTTGTTTATATTTGATATTTCTCATTCCGACTGGGCAAAACATGTATGACATAACAGTACCTGACTGGACGCACACATGACAACAAACTGAATCTCACAAGAGAAGCAAATGGACACAGACAAGGCAAAGGACATAAACACTGATATATAAGACATACACATATAGTAAGATTGATCTTCCTATATCCATTACATTATGTACAACGTATTTAGACGTTTAAAAACATTTACTTTCTTAATTAAAATGTGCTGTCAAAAGACGTAAAAATGTAGTTTACATATTTTTTTCCATTGTTTTGATAAAGGCATAACGCCGAAACGTTAAATTAAAGGTGTTCAATCAGAAATGCATAACATTAATTCGCATTAATGTCGAAACTTTTTGGGGTACGTGTTACATATAAACCGCTTATGTCGCAAGAACGGAACTTAGTCGTTAAGTGCTTGTTGTTTTTTTGGATATCCATAAAGATTTAAACTAAGTTATAGTCTTCATGTATCCTGCCTTTTGTAGAAACAAAGTAAAGTAATTTATGCCATCATATATCGTACGATTCCCTCATATCGAGTGTCTCCTGGTATCGATCATTTTGTTTACATTAAGAATTCATTCGTGATGACGTCAAACGTATGGGCTTCGAGTATTTTGCTTAACTTAGATAATTTAGCTTGAACAAAAAAATACAAACTCACCCACAATGACAAAACCCCCCAGATATAATTGCATTTTAAAATCTTACTTCAATTAATATAATCCAAATGTATCCATATTCCATATATTAAATTGGTCCTTTATTAAATTTCCACATAAATTGCAAAGTGAAGCAGACGACTGCAGAAGTGTTAACACAACACTTTCATTGACAGCGTTTCATATCGGAAATCGTAGTAAATTTACGGTCAAGCTTATTTTATCAGATTGGTGTTCAGACCTTCTTTTCAAAATGTTCTTCTCAAAATGTGGATTTGTTCACTTTTTTCATTTAAGGCTTATCCAAAACAAATCAAGAACAAAAAAGAATGTACTCACCACAGATATCTCCAATGCATATAAACTAATAACAAAGATGGTGTTTCTACCAGAAAAGCGGCTGTCCTATTCAACGTGCCACATACAACTCTAAGAGATAGAACATTTCAAAAGAATGGCTGAATATGGTTATGGGTACACTAGGAAAGAATGTATTTCATTGTAGACATTATATTTGACTATGCTGTTCAGTTGAGCAAACGAAAACAGGATAACCTACTATCTTTTAAATGGATCTATGGTTTCTGGAAACGCCGGCCAGAACTCAGGGTTCTAAACACCGAGAGCCCTTGATCATGCTCGAGCAAACATGGCCTCAAGGGAGACGATCTTTTTTTTCTAGAACCTAAATGAAACATAAACAGAAAATGAATTAATTGATAAACCCCACCTGATCTTTGACCTTGATGAAAAAGGGATAACAGTTAATTACAAACTACAATCCATCGTTGCTGGTTCTGATTACTGTCTTTCTTCTGTCATTTTTTCTCAATGGATGGAAGTGGTACTTTTTCAGGACATCTCCTATGCCAGATATAGGTACTGTCGTCGGCCAGTGTCTAGGCCAACCTTGGCGCTCCAGTCGCCTTGGAAATCAGGATGTCTTTCTACAGGTCTTGACTAAGATGCGCTCCAGTTATTCACAGAACGGTTCAATATCATCGTCTTTGTAGTCTGAAGTTGCTGCGTAGACTTGGATGATGGTGATGTTGTTAGGTCTCGCTGAGACGGAATGGAAATGCGCCTGCTGGACACTGGGGTACACCTGATAACGCTGTAAATATGTTAGTTTAAACATATTTATTTCAAACAAGTATGCATTGATAGAAATATATAGCATTGCATATTTCTGTTTATATAATATAAACATGTTAGAGTGGCATGAGAATGGAACGCATGTTATTGTATATAGTTCTTGTAGCTTAATATACATTAAGTAAAAGATGTCAAAATGCAAATGAAGAAACTCTGAATGAATAGTTAAAGAGCTCAAGAACAGGTGAAGGGTCGAAAAACAAATGTTATAGCAGTGATAATAATTGGAAGATGTTAAGTGTAACGATAGACGTTTGAAGAACTTATTTAGTGAACAAGGAAATAAATGTAAGAGTCGTTCTGAAGCAAAGTTCAGAATTAAAATCGTCTGCTATTAAACATAATATTTACTGCATCAACTAGTTTGGTATTGGTTTGGTAATCGCAAGTTTCGTCTGCATATAAGATCTTCCAATATAGGTGAAGAAATGTATAGATACGGAACATACTGTAACAAAATAATGAAACGTTGTTTTAGTTACTACGCAGTGACATAACAGGGACGTTATTGTATTTAGTCTGAAACTATGTTCATTTAAGGCACTAACATTTGTTCTTAAACGGGTGTGCAACATTTAAGAGCGTCTTTTCGCAATATACAAATAAAGGGTGTCTTTTTAAAGGGCCAGAAGGGTAGCTTTTAAAATTATCAGAATTTGACAAAAAAATAATTGCATATAATAACGGATACAAATGCTAAGTGTATATAAAGTAGCGAAAACCAGCCAACACTGCAACGGCATATTTTGTCTCCGGTTGTGTTATGTAACCGTTGTCCCCAGCACACACAACGTATTAACTTTGCTTTTCGTTTAAAATGCAGAACGATCATATTCTGGTAATATTTTTAGACTAGAATTATGACGCTTCGAAAGTCGCACTCATTTGCTGTCGTTTGTCGATCATGTCTTGATCAATCATTTTTTTTTAGATATCACATATTTACACTACCTGGTCTTGTTGTCCTGTTGTTGTTTCGTCTAACACTTGTTTGTTACTCATGCATTTATTAACGTGCATTACCAAGGGGCTTATCCATAATAGAAACGTGTTGAAACACGTTTGAAACCATTTGTTTAGTATGTATTTAATTCAGCGATTCTGTAAATCATTTTAAATATCAGTTTATTGGGTGAAACTATTTCCTACATAACGATGTTTTGGATATTATTAATAAGTTTCGTTTAATGCTTTAAAGGCGCCAGTCAATCTTTTTTTCAGAATTTCAGTACAACACTTTATTATCAGTCGCGCGATAACATTAGTTTTCTACGCGACTCAATGGTTTCTGTTATGATACGGATATTCAATTTATTAATTAATACAGTGATTTTACTTACCGGATTCGGGAAAGCTTTTAATCTTGGTAAGGTAAATGTTTAATATGACACTGAACAATTAATAACAAGCTCATCAAAGCGTGTGCGATTATTCACGTACAGGTTGGGGTTAAATTTATAACATCTATCAAATTATAAAATTATTTCAGTTCTTATTGATACTTTTCCTGTAATTAAGAAACAATTGACATGATACAGCGATATTAATTAATGAATCATTTTTCAATGTCATTGAAATACAATGAGTACGTTAGAGCTAACTGGTCTTCGCCAGGCGATAAGAAATTTATGGACAAACGCGTGAATTTGATAAGGCAATCATCTTAATTTAGGACATGTGGACATAGTGAACACGCTTTGTTTGCGTTGCTAATAAACTGACATTTTAAACATTTCTGCAAAAGCCATCATACTGATAGCTGGATGTTAGGGTATGTACTACAATAGACGTCATTTTAAAATATACTATCGAAATATTTGAAATGAAGAATAATAAGGAATACTAAACTAAAGGATGTGAATAAATAAATAAATAATAATTCGTTGATCGGTTGCCTTGCTCTAACATTTACAGATGTCGATTTTGTGTTTCATCTCGATTGTAGTCGCCAGTCGATACATTTTAGTTGTTTCGGGCGACTATATTAATTTTGTATTTGTAGCAATGGCCAAAGGAATGACATTTGGGATTCGGTAAGCAGTATATACGTTGTCTGGAATACGTGGTTATAATTATTCTTTACATAAACAATATATCCATTAGTTCATATATATTCCCGTTTTTTTTTGGATTTTTTTAATTCTTAATAAACAACTTTGAACATATGTTTATTTTTGTAAGCTATATGTCAAATTAATTTTTTAAACGTTTGTCATCTTAAATTGTAATTAAGAAGTCTTTTCAATGTGGCATGTTTCATAGCAATGTTATTCTCAATAACTTTATACCTAATTATCCCCGCCGAAATTTTGGAAGGGGATATATTAATAGTCTCCGTCCGTCCGTCTGTCCGTCCGTTCGAAATTTTGTCTAGAGCATAACTCCAAATCTATTCAATGGATTTACTTTAAACTTAGAATATAAACAGATGACAACTAGGAGAAGTGCAGTTACCAAGAACCATAACTCTATCTACCTTAGTTTTTTAATTAACTCCCTTTATATTATTTCAAAGGAAATTTTTGTCCGGAGCATAACTCTATATCTACGGAAGGGATTTACTTGAAACTTAACATATAAACAGATGGCAAGTAGGAGAAATGCAGTGATTAAGAACCATAACTCTATCTGCCTTAGTTTTTTTAATTACCCCCCTTTTTTAATTTCGAAGTGATTTTTTGTCCGGAGAATAACTATAAATCTACTGAAGGGATTTACTTGAAAGTTGAAATATAAACAGATGGCAAGTAGGACAAGTGTAGTGACTAAGAACCATAACTCTATCTACCTTAGTTTTTGAATTTTCTCCATTTATTTAATTTCAGAGTAATGTTTTGTCCGGAGCATAACTCTAAATCTACTGTATTGATTAACTTGAAACTAGAAATATAAACAGATGGCAACCAAGAGAAGTGCAGTGACTAAGAACCATAACTCTATCTACCTTAGTTTTTTAATTATTTTCCTTTTTTAATTTCAAAGTCAATTTTTGTCCGGAGCATAACTCTAAATCTACTGAAGGGATTCCATTGAAACTAGAAATATAAACAGATGGCAACTAGGCGAAGTGCAGTGAACATGAACCATAACTGTTTCGGCCGTAGTTTTTTAATTATCTCCCTTTATTAAATTTCATAGTAAATTTGTATCCGTTTTGTCCATTATTCTACTCTCTAAAACAAATGTTCTCATACAAGCAAACACATTTCGGCGGGGATGGCCATGTTAACATGGCTCTTGCTTAAATTATATTTGACCAATGTCAGCGTTGGGCTACTTTATTGTGTGCTATAAGTATCGACGACAATGCAAATGTGTTTGATTCTGTTTTGTTTCAAGATGTCAACAAACAAAACTGTTGTTGGTCATCTTGAGAACAATAGCTGCGCCGCTCAGGCAAACTTCCTTTTTGGACAAAAGAACCAAAGCTTGGTATGCGATCATTTTCCATGATAAAGTACGTATTTGAATTAACTTTAGTAATACATAAATAATGCATGGCCAGAGTAATCTAACCTACGCATAATTAGTCGCACAAGCAGTGTGTAAAGTAGTGGATTATGTCAAAATCAGCGGATTGAAAACATGATATTCGAATACACTAGTTGAATATATACACAAAGTCTCAATAACACATGATTTAAAGTTTCATTTCTCAAATGCACACTATATTCTTTTACTCTTTTTCAAACTTTTCTTAAACTGTTTTAAAAGCAGAAAAAAAACAGATACATCATGTTTTTGTTAAGCTAAAAAAATCAATGTCACAATGATTAAAAAAAAAACGTGTTTATGTTTATGCAAAACCATATATATTGGAAGGGTTGCTGTGTATTTTAGATAAACATTTTGTGCATAAAGGATCCTTCACAGAAATGCGACGATGTATTGGAAACCCACTAGAACACAATGGTAATTATATGATCGTCGTTTTGTTAGTAGAAACAAAGAGTTAATGAAATAATAGTCTTTTTGTTGAACGTAAATATATGATCGTCTATTTTATACAACTGTTTTTTCTTGTACGAACACATCAGTAATTTTTTGCATCGTTTGGTTTTGTTAAAATCTAAAATTATAGTAAATATATGATCGTCTGTTTGTTTCTTTATCTTTGTTGTTTGTATGACTGTTTCTTAATGTCATGTATATATTGAACTGCTGATATTTATGTATAAACGATGTTTAGTTACGAATACAATATATGAGTAGAAACGTTATTAAGATTGATTCACAATGTGCTGGTAAAGTGATCTACGAGGAAATGTGAAAATACAAATTTTATGTACACCACCAACAATGACCGATGCGGTTACCACATCTGCACCAACAATGTCTACTACGGCAACTGCGGTTACCACATCTGCACCAAGAATGTCTACAACTGCAGCGGCCACTCATAGCGGTACCTATGCCGTTTTAAATGTTTCTATGGCACCAAATGAAAGTTAATCAACCAGTGGTAGGTCAATTCGCTCTCTTTTAATACAACGTTTAGGCATCGTACCTCAAGTAAGTTAACAGTGTTTACAAACTCTAAACGTCTGTTTCGTAATAAAATGTACTTAGAATATAATGTCACCATTTACTTTGAGAATACTTACAAATAAACACAATAAATTGATGAAAGATATGATTGATTTAAAACTTATAATACTCTTTCAAAATATAGTGTAATACGGCTGCGCATCCACGGTATTCTCGCATGCTGCTTCTCACCATGGAAAGTTGTTCAACATTGGTCAGACGTGCTACGAGCTTGTAACGGAGACGAGGTCTTGGTCCAGCGCTGAAAGTGACTGCAAAAGTCGTGGCGGCCATTTATTCCACATTGCAAACGACGAACAACAGAATAAAATCTACCAGGTCGTCAGACAGTATCATTATGGTGACAATGTTTGGATTGGGCTTAACGATAGGGGTACCGAAGAACACTATGTTTGGTCTTCAGGTAAAACTTATAATTGAACGCAAACTTAATAAAAACATGGATTTCTATTCAAATATGTATTTTTCAAATAGTTATACATAATTACCTTTTCAAATATATATATTTGCTTATGACTTAAGGTCATGCTGTAACCATACGCACTGGTACCCTGGTCGCAAATCATTCCTACCATTCGTCGAAGAAGACTGTGTTGCCATGTGGATGACCCATGGTGGACAATGGGAGGATGTGCGTTGTGATGGACCCTTATCCAATGGCTACGGATACGTTTGTGAATTCGGTAATAAGAAAATAAAAAAGGCGAAGCTTTATATCCATAAAAAGAACTGTAGGTCTATCAATTCACCGCATAAGCTTAATTACACATGATTTTGTTTTATAGTTTCCTTAGATACAACTGCACAATTATAACGTCATCTAAAATCACTTCATATTCCATTACATGCGTTTTTTGTAATATTTGACATACTGTAGTATTTATTGGATAAATTGCTCATGAGTCCGTCCCTCCCTATGTTTTACAGATGGAGTTGTTGAAGCAGCAACAACAAGCAACCCAGATGGTATGATGAACACGGATAGTATGTATTCAGAGGGGGTTATCACGTGATAGTCAAGATGGCGACGTCAATGCCAAGGCAGGTTTTTTTTCGCCGTTTTGTATCATTTATTACTTGTTTAATTTTGTAGATGCCGCTCACTTTCCAGCCATATCAGCAAAAAAGTTACTAGTGTTTATTTCGTATCAATATTCGCTCTATATCTCGACTTTACTCGGTGCGAAATTTTTAGCGGGATGACCTAATAACAGCTCCACTAAGACAATTTGCGGGGAGTAAAGTCGAGATATCAAGCGAATTTTAATACGAAATAGACGCTAATAACCTTTTTACTTATCTGGCTGGAAAGTTAGCGCCATTTGGAAATCAAACGAAAGTAATTAAGGGTATAAAACGGCGAAAAAATAACTGTCTCGGAATGGATGTCGCCTTCTTGACTATCACGGTCAGTGTATTGTACTACCAGAGCGGTATAAACCATTTTCTTAATTTAAGAATAATGTCGGAATTATCACATGTGTATATTTTTACGACTTTATATTTTGTATAATATTTCTAGGTTATTAGATGTTTCACTGTAAAATACGGAGATATATTAGGACGAGCACACAGTTTGAAGTTATATTGGATGAGCCGTTAGGCGAGTCCAATATGACTTCAAACTGTGTGAGAGTCGAACTATATCACGTAATGTAGAGTTTAAACGTCTAATAAGCTTTTTATTCTATATCCCTTTCTTATTGTACATTCGGATACTTTTTATCGGTAACGGCTTTTATCGTTATAAAACAATTGCTTAGTGCACGTGTACTCAACTGTCCAATATGGAAAAATACAGACTTTTTGGATCCAATACCGTTATATATTGGACGGTCACGTGGTATATATGAAGAATGCCCATTGGATGAATTTATTGGATATAGATTAAAAACAATTATTATGTTAAACATAGGCAACACACAGTCGTGTCCCCACATAAATACTTCTATTGTTGCACAATTTGGTAAAAGCTGTTACGCTTTCTACCGCGACCTCGAGAATTTGAATCACGCTGAGCAGACCTGTAGACTGAGTGGGGGTCATCTTGTGCACATCAACGACGCCCAAGAGCAGCAGTACCTCGAAGGCTTCATGAGGAGACACAATCAAATGACACCAGCATGGATTGGACTCAGTGACAGAACTGTTGAGGGACGCTTTGTTTGGACGGACGGTTAGCAAACGCAGTGAAGTTATCATTCTGGTTCCATTCACAGACATTAATCTTCGATACAGATACATCTATATTAAATCTATTTTATTTATATACATATGGAATTATGAGTAAGGAGCATTTAAAAGTTCAACTAAATACCGGAACAATGTCAGGGACAAGTTCCTAAAAACCTAAACTACGAATTAGGCTTTAAGCCGTTTAATAATAATGGTATTACAATCAAAATCACACGCTTAACAATTTGAACAGAACAAATTACCACACACTTTTCAAGTTTCTTTTTCCTTTATAACTTAAATTGTCAACAAAGAATTCATTAAATATTGTACATTATCGTTTGTCTATACGTCAAAGATAAATCCAATAAACACAATAATTAAACTGCAGGCGTGTCGGCCTCCTATACAAACTGGTTGCCAGGACACGTTACTCTTGGTAGCGACGATGACTGTGTGGCACTGTTGCCAGGCAACAATGGAACCTGGGACGATTTCAGATGTGGACTCAATGGTACCTTCCTTGATCTCGAAAGAGGCGAACAACACCACCACTTTTACGAATATGGTACCTATAGATACGTGTTATTGCCTGATCCCTTGTAAATGGTTAGCAAACATATACATACCAGTAAGTGATGTAGATTGTGTATGCGTAGCCAAACATTATTATCCTTTCAATTGTTATGTAATGTTCCATTTAAAGGTAATGTATCCAGTGACAATGTTGTGAATTGTCTCATTTTGAAAGGTAATTTACACAATGCCACAGCAAAGCCATGCAGATTATGGATTTTTATTTTAAATGGTACAAAACTATAAGTATACCACATTTAAAGTTAAAAAACTATGAATACGTCCATATTTGTTATATTTATTTTTTTTATACAATATCCATACATTTTAGGAAATACCATCTCGTCGGTGCTTGTGGGCTGAACGACAACTATGAAACTACACAATTTTGCAAATTCTGGTGCTTGGACATCAACACATTATCACGAAATAATACTGTAATTTCAATAAATATAATACATGTATCCTTGTATGATATAACCTCATCGGCATGGTTATGACTATTGTGGCATGTAGAACTTCGTTTTCCCTGAACCACAAGAACCATTTCAAAAAGATTTTACAATTTTCCTGATACAAAATTACACGACCGCTGCTAACATAGCCTGTTGACGAAAACAATTTTGATAATATTGTTAACGAAGTAATATTTAATATTTACTTGATACACACATTCATTTTTTTTTTAATCATCGTCATAATCATCAACGACGTTATCGTCTTCATTATCCTCGTCATTACAATCATCATCATCAACGTTATCATACTTAACATCAACATCTCCGGTAGTTGTTCAGATCTGCATACAAACAAACAAAATGATTCAAAGTCTTATCACTATCTAGAGTGGAATTCACGTCAGAAATCTAACGAATGTAACATTTCGCAATTCTGTTTGAATTCAAATCAAATTTTGCGCTTGTTTTTGTTTGTTGAACCACAGCACTATTACTTCTGGACCGTCGAAACGGACTTGGGCTGTTATAAAGAGATCGGTAACTAAACTTTTTGTAACGCGTGAGGGTTTCGAGTGACGATAATCTCAGACAGACAGACAGACAGACAGACAGACAGACAGACAGACAGACAGCCAGACAGACAGACAGACAGACAGACAGACAGACTTATTCAACAGAATATCGTCTTTATACTTACATATACACATTATTTTCTGTCACATGGGTTGGTATTACAACATATCATTATATAACATAAAATAATCGTTTACAAATATAAATACAATTTTACACAATCGATTTCAAGAACACGTATATGTTCTATCGAGGCGGTAATGAGCTGTATAACCCAGAATTACTAGTTTTTAGGATCGTATTTCGTATAACAAAAGCTTTTTTGATATATTAATTTACATCTGAAATAACTGGTTTGTGACATGAAACTAATAACTTGTGAAATTTATATACAGGTAGGTTAGTATAAAATGCACGGCTAATAAATGTTTTGCTTAAGACAGTGTTACAGCGGCACATACATATAAAATGGTATTCGTCTTCTTAATCAAAATCATTACAACATAAACAAAAAACGTTCATTTCGTGGAATATTATTCTGAGCATATCTGCCAGTTTGGACTCTTAATTGGTGTGCATAGACTCTAGATCTAAAATGTCGATAGTTAGGTCAATGTCCTGTTGAGTAAGTCGGTGTGTTGATAAGTTTAGAATTTTTTTCATTATATACATACCATGACGTGACTTCGTTATTGCCATCTGTATACTCAGATGCACAACGCAACGTAAATTCAACTTAACCAGTAAAATAATCTTGACGTATTTATACAGGTGCTAGTTTCTTACTTACAGTCGTATGAGACTCAAACCCACGACTCACGGGATACCAGTCAATCACTCTACCAACTTACACATTGATTGATTTTATAATCATGGTTCTAAATGTGTAACACTTTATTGTGTTATGTTTTAAGCCGAATCTTAACGTCATTTTTGCATACACGCTAAAAATTGAAAATAGTTTGTCTCAGTACAAATAATGCTTCCTGATAAATTTCACAGCTCAGTATGCCCCGGTGGATACACACTGGAATGGATGTTAGAAGTAACAGATTATGGATTTTGTTGCATATATTAGAATACTGAGGATTCATTTATATATCGCCAGTACGAAAACATATCATTTAGGGTGTCTTTAGTTGATCAAGATTTTGTATAACAAGCGATAGTTATGTTTCGCTTGAGTCAGGTTGATATAATCATTAAGTTTAATCCATGCTGATTTGAGCCGTTCACACTTAGCTCATGTCTTTCATTTTACTGTGCACAGGGCGCTGACGAATTGGTATTCGTATCATTAGAGTTTGGATTATTGAGTCTGATTCAGCAAACAAACACCAAAGCCAAATACATCGTTGTTCCACTTAAAAAATATCAAGTTAAATCGTTCGACTTTGGATGTTTCTCTACATGAAGCTTCAATAATGAAACGCGTCAGAACATGAAGTGACTTCTTGAGAATATGTGTGGACCATGTTAAGGAAGGACATCGCAATAACAAATAAAGAGTGTTACGATAATTTACATTAATTCGCACTTATGTCGAAACATTTTGGAGTGTGCACAATACGTGTTACATGGCCAACGGTCATGTCGCAAGAAAGGATATTAGTCGTTAAGTGCTTTCTGGATTTTATGTAGAGTTATAGAGATTTGACAGAAGTGATCGTCTTTTTGTCCCCCGAACAAATTAATTAATGTATTCCACCCTGCACATCTTTTTGTCCTATTACTGGCATCTGTGCTTCTGAAACTTTGACTGACCTTTCCGGAGTATATATATTTTATTATATATATATGATCTGACATGAGTTGTCATATCATACCATATTTTATTAAACGAGCTCAGGAATTGTGTTAGTAAGCGAGTCTTTGGCGAGCTTACTAACGAACTTCCTGGACGAGTTTAATAAAATATGGAATGATATGACAACGAGTGTCAGATCTTTTTTATCACATGCTTTTAAACTAAATAAAATACATCTTAATTGACCAAACAAATGCTGATAGATCTTAAAGTTGTTTACTATCGTGACGTCATTTCATGTTGACGACGTCATTTCACCAAAATAAAACCATTCGATTGGTTAGTTATTGATTCTGTAGCCAATGAAAACGCTTAAAAATTTTGTATTTCACATGTGAAATATAAAAAAATACGTAATGTCTGTATTACATTGAAAACAAGATATAGCATGTGATAAATATCTTCAATACGTTTGTCAATTATTCAAAGGGATTTTGAACTTAAATGTGAACACATGCATATATCATCATCGCTGCGCGAACCAGTTTCAATTGTGACTGATCGCATTTTGGAAACTTTTGCAATACGGTTGGTATGCTAAGAACTTTAGATGCAACAGATGAATAATAAGAAATCAGTATCGCAAAAAATCAATAAGTAGCCGGAAAATCATTATCTGATCTGATAATCATTAGCAACATAATTCATATTTAATTATAATATTAAACACTATTATATTTTATTATATTGACGTAAGCACAGTGTATGCGTTCGACAACAAGCACAAACTGACACACGTGCCGAAGCGCTACCGTTGGGACATCATTGGACTAGTCAAGGTCAGGTGGCTAGGCTTCGGAGAAACATCAACAGTCGAAAGGCAAGGGCACAAGATATGGTTCAACGGGAAGGATTCTAAACATCGCAATGTGGCTGCTTTCATCGTTAGGAAGGAGGTAGGTAACAGCGTCATCAGGTTCATCCCAGTCTCCAGCAGGCTCATTTAAATCTGTTTCTCAGCGACAACTTACAACATCACTATCATTCAGGTATACGCACCAACATCAGACTACGAAGATGAGGAGATTAAACAGTTCTATGAGGAAATAGAGCGCACCATAGTAAAAGTCCTGAAGACAAAAAAAGACAAAACATTCATTGTCAGAGTCGACTAGAACGCTAAGATTGGACCAGACGCCTACACAGATTGCTCAATGACAGTTGGTAGATTTGATATTGGAGAGACCAACGACAGAGGGTTGAGACTTCTTGCGTTCACCAGAAACCACCAAGTCATCCTTGCCAACAGGCTTCACTAACACAAATCTTCAGAACTACGACCGTGCATGCTAACGGGCCAGTACACAACCAGGCCAACACGCGAACGTTTCACGGCGCAGACATTGGCAGTGACCTTGACTTAGTGCTCACTCGCATCAAATATAAGGTAATGAACAAGTTCATCATCAAACATCCTCGCATTATATTTGTCTTGGAGAAACTGAAAGATTCGGAGATAACAAAGACATTTCAGGTACAGATGGGTGCAACGTTTAAACCCGTGAACATCATAGACAATGACATCGACGCCATCAACAACAACATCAAGGAGGTTCTGCAGTCATCGGCCAGAAAAGTTATTGGGAGAGATAGAGAGTAGAAAGGGCAAGCCAATGGTGACGACTGAGATCATGAACGTCTGTGACAAAAGAAGAGAGCGGATGTATGAGAAGTACACCAGCCTGGAATCTAGGACAGAATACCCGAAAGCGAAACTGGAGGTGAGGAAGTCGATGAAAGAAGCCAAGAAGGAGTGGGTTGCGGAGCGATGTATCAACATTGACAGACAGCAGTAAGATGGCCTACATCACCCGCAAGACCTTCACAAGAACAGTCAGCCCAAGGCTAGTGTTACAGCATGTTGTATCGTTATTTGGTTAATGTTAAATATGACACTTAACAATTATTACAAATTTAATTATAACACGGACGATTATTCAAGTACAAGATGGGGTTAATATAATAAAATCTTTTGCAGAATACAAATTTGACAGTCTTTAAAAAAATGTAATTGAGAAATAATTGACATGATACGGCGATGATAATTTAAGAATCCGTTGTCTATTTCATTTTAATAAATTGACTTAGTGCTAGCTGGTCTTCGCCACGCGATAAGAAATTTGTGAACAATTGCGTGAATTTGATAAGGCATTTATCTTGTGTTTGGACATGTGACCATGGTGAATACTGTTTCTTGGCGTTGACAAAAAACTGCCATTAAACATTACTGCAAAAGCCACCATATTGATGATTGGATTTTAGGGTATATACTAAAATAGACGTCATTTAAAAATATGCTGTTAAAATATTTGAAATGAATAATAAGGAATATTGAACTAAAGGATGTTAAACCCAAAAACAAAATATTCGTTGATCTGTTGTCTTGCTATAACATTTTCAGATGTGGATTTTGTGTTTCATCTCGATTGTAGTCGCCAGTCGATACATTTTAGTTATTTCGGGCGACTATATTTGTATCTGTAGCAATGGCCAAAGGAATGATATTTGTGATTCGGTAAGCAGTATATACGTTGTCTGGAATTCGTGTTTATAATTATTCTTTACATAAACAATATATCCATTTGATCATATATATTCCCGACATGTTGTTTTATATTTTAATCTTTAATAAACAACATTGAAAACTTTTTTATGTTTGTAATCTATATGTCAAATTTAATATTACACGTATGTCATCTTACATTGTAATTAAGAAGTCTTTCCAATGTGGCATGTGTCATAGCAATGTTATTCTCAATACCTGTATACATAATTTAAATTACTTTGACCAATATCAGCGTTGGGTTACTTTATTGTGTGCTATAAGTATTGACGACAATGTAAATGTGTTTGATTCTGTTTTGTTTCAAGATGTTAACAAACAAAACTATTGTTGGTCATCTTGAGAATAATAGCTGCGCCGCTCAGGCAAACTTCTTTTTGGACAAAAGAACCAAAGCTTGGTACGCGATCATTTTCTACGATAAAGTACGTATTTGAATTAACTTTAACAATACACAAATAATGCATGACCAGAGTAATCAAACTTACGCCTAATTTGTCTGTTAAAAGCAGTGTGTAAAGTTGTGGATTATGTCCATAACAGCGGATTGAAAACATGATATTCGAATACACTTGTTGAATACATTGTATAAACACAACGTCTCAAAAACACATGATTTTAAGTTTCATTTCTCAAATGCACACCATATTCATTTTCTCTTTCTGAAACTTTTCTTAAAAAGTTCTAAAAGCAGAAAAAACGGATACATCATTTATCTGTTAAGCTAAAAACAATCAATGTCAAAATGATTAAAAAATGTGTTTATTTTTATGCAAAACCATATATATTGGAAGGATTGCTGTGTATTTTAGATACGTTTTGTGCATAAAGGCTCCTTCACAGAAGTGCGACGATGTATTGGGAATCCACTAGAACAGAATGGTAATTATAAAATCGTCGTTTTGTTAGAAGAAACAAAGAGATAATGAAATAATAGTCTTTTTGTTGAACGTAATTATATGGTCGTTTATTTTATACAACTGTTTTTGCTTGTACGAACACACCAGTAGTTTGTTGCATCGTCGTGTGGTTTGGTTTAAACTTAAAATTATAGAAAATTTATGATCGTCTGTTTGTTTCTTTATCTTTGTTGTTTGTATGATTGTTTCTTAATGTCATGTATATATTGAACTGCTGATATTAGTGTTTAAACGATGTTTATTTAGGAATACAATGTATGAGTAGAAACGATATAAAGATTGATTCAAAATGTGTTGGTATAGTGATCTACGAGGAAATGTGAAAATACAAATTTCCCATTTTAGGTACACCACCAACAATGACCGATGCGGTTACTACATTTGCACCCACACTGTCTACAACGGCAACTACGATTACCACATCTGAACCAACAATGTCTACAACTGCAACTGCGGTAACCACATCTGTACCAACAATGTCTACAACTGCAACTGCGGTAACCACATATGCAACAGCAATGTCTACAACTGCAACTGCGGTTACCACATCTGCACCAACAATGTCTACAAGTGCAACTGCGGTTACCACATCTGTACCAACAATGTCTACAACTGCAACTGCGGTGACAACATCTGCACCAACAATGTCTACAACTGCAACTGAGGTAACCACATATATACCAACAATGTCTACAACTGAAACTGCGGCTACCTCATCTGCACCAACACTGTCTACAACTGCTACTACAGTTATCACATCTGCACCAACACTGTCTACAACGGCAAATACGATTACCACATCTACACCAACAATGTCTACAACTGCAACTACGGTTACAACATCTGTCACAACACTGTCTACAACGGCAACTACGATAACCACATCTGCACCAACAATGTCTACAACGGCAACTGCGGTTACCACATCTGCACCAAGAATGTCTACAACTGCAACGTCCACTCATAGCGGTAACTATGCAGTTTTAAATGTTAGTATGGCACCAAATTTAAGTTTACCAACCGGTGGTAGGTCAATTCGTTCTCTTTTAATACAACGTTTAGACATCGTACCTTAAGTAAGTAAACATTGTTTACAAACTCTAAACGTCTGTTTCATAATAAAATGTACTTAGTAGTATATAATGTCACAATTTACGTTGAGAATACTTACAACTTAACACAATAAATTGACACAAGATGTGATTGATTTTAAATTAATTATACTCTTTCAAAACTAGTTAACTATGGCTGCGCACCAACTTTCTTCTTGCATGCTGCTTCCCACCATGGTAAGCTGTTCACGATTGGTCAGACGTGCTACGAGCTTGTAACTGAGACAAGGTCTTGGTCCAGCGCTGAAAGTGACTGTAAAAGTCGTGGCGGACATTTAGTCCATATTGCAAACGACGAACAACAAAATAAAATATATCAGGTCGTCAGGCAGTATCATGGTGACAATGTATGGATTGGGCTTAACGATAGGGTTACCGAAGAACACTTTGTTTGGTTTTCAGGTAAGACTACATTTTCATTTGAAAAGCAATAGATACGCAATAAATGCCATATACTTTACACAAACATGGATTAGTATTCAAATAATTATTTATCAAACTTTATTTATACATTATTTTATTTTTCAAATATCTCTACTTGCTTATGACTTAAGGACATGCTGTTAGCTATACGCACTGGTACCCTGGTCGCAAAACTTCCCTTCCATACGAAGAAGACTGTGTTGCCATGTGGATGACCCATAGAGGGCAATTGGAGGATGTGCGTTGTGATGGAAACTTATCCAATGACTATGGATACGTCTGTGAATTCGGTAAAAAATGACAAAATAAATAATGGCGAAGTTTTATATCCATTGAAAAAGAACTGTAGGCCTACAATTAACCGCATACGTTTAATTACACATGATTTTTTTCTAGTATCCTTAGATTCAACTGCCAATTTATAACGTCATCTAAAATCACTTCATATTCCATTACATGCGTTTTTTGTAATATTTGACATACTGTAGTATTTATTGGATAAATTGCTCATTAGTCCGTCCCTCCCTATGTTTTACAGATGGAGTTGTTGAAGCAGCAACAACAAGCAACCCAGTTGGTATGATGAACACGGATGGTATGTATTTAGAGGGGGTAAACACGTGATAGTCAAGATGGCGACGGTTATGCCAAGGCAGGTATTTTTCGCCGTTTTATACAATTTATTACTTGTTTTACTGTTGTAAATGCCGCTTACCTTCCAGCCATATCAGCAAGAAAGTTACTAGAATCTATTTCGTATTAATATTCGCTCTATATCTCGACTTTACTCGGTGCGAAATTTCTAAGCGGGATGACTTTACTACAGCTCCACTAAGACAATTTGCGGGGAATAAAGTCGAGATATCAAGCGAATTGTAATTAAAAATAAACTCTATTCACCTTTTTGCAGATATGGCTGGAAAGTGAGCGACATTTGGAATTAAAACAAAATAAGTAAAGGGTATAAAACGACGACAACTAACCGTCTCGGCTTGGATGTCGCCATATTGACTATCACGTGATTACCCCCTCTGGTATTGAACTACCAGAGCGGTATAAACCATTTTCTTAATTTAGAAATTATGTCGAAATTATCATATGTGTATATATTTTACGATTTTATCTTTTGTATCATATCCACAATTATCGCGTAACACATAGGCAACACACAGTCGTGTCCACACAGAACTACTGCAGTTGTTGCACAATTTGGTAAAAGCTGTTACGCTTTGTACCGTGACCTCGAGATTTGGAGTCACGCTGAGCAGACGTGTAGACTGAGTGGAGGTCATCTTGCGCACATCAACGACGCCCAAGAGCAGCAATACATCGAGGGATTCATGAGGAGACATAATCAAATAACACCTGCATGGATTGGACTCAGTGACAGAACTGTTGAGGGACGCTTTGTGTGGACGGACGGTTATTTATTATTCTGGTTATATTCCCAAATGTAGCGCCTACAAATGTCGCATCGCCGTTAAATGTCGCAGGATACGAGATTTGTCGCAACGTTGACGATAAATGTCGCAAGGACCGACATATGTCGCAAATTCTACTGACGATAAATGTCGCAACTTTAACGATAAATGTCGCAAAAATTTCAACTGCCGATATATGTCGCAACATTAACGATAAATGTCGCACACCTTTGTAAGTCATGTTAAAAACGAAAACTTGAAGTAAAATGACTAAAACTTTAAGGTTAGATTTAGATTAACCGACGAGGTTCTTTGAGCCGACTTCCACCAGAATGGTCAGTTTTTAGTTAGTATTGTCCGAAATGGTCAACTGTGGTCAGTATTTTCCATAATTGTCAGCTGCGGTCAGTATTGTCCGAAATGGTCAGTTGTTGTCAATATTGACCCAATCAATTCTTATAATTCTTGGCTCGAGTAGCCAGTTGTTGATTTCCCTGTGCTAAATGGACTGCTGTTATCAAGATTGGCCAAATGTTGTAAGATGTGATAAAACTGTAACATTATTACAGCAACACAAATTACGATAAAATTGTATTGAATATTGTATGTTAGTTACATGACTGTAGTACATGTAGCATTATCTTAGTTAAGCTCGATTGGTCATTGTCGGCTCGGGTACTACTTACATGTACCCCGGGTACTCTTAAGTATACTTACATGTACCCCGGGTACGGTAAATATACTAAAACGTACCCGGGAAATTTAACGCTAAATCGGTCGTTGTCGGCTATTTTTTTAAAATAAATTATATACACATGTATGTCAATTTTCTGTAAAATGGCCTCTATATTATCGAAACTCATACTCACATAGCATGTTGACGCAGTTTTTTTTAAAGAGAAGTTTGTTTAAGATAATCGGAAGCGCGTTTTACGACATCGGGTTTTAGGCGGGAATACAACTCAGGTACAGTCTAATATCGACCGGGTACGATTAAGTATATTTACCGTACCCGGGGTACATGTAAGTATACTTAAGAGTACCCGGGGTACATGTTAGTAGTACCCGAGCCGACAATGACCAATCGAGCTTAACTAAGATAATGCTACATGTACTACAGTCATGTAACTAACATACAATATTCAATACAATTTTATCGTAATTTGTGTTGCTGTAATAATGTTACAGTTTTATCACATCTTACAACATTTGGCCAATCTTGATAACAGCAGTCCATTTAGCACAGGGAAATCAACAACTGGCTACTCGAGCCAAGAATTATAAGAATTGATTGGGTCAATATTGACAACAACTGACCATTTCGGACAATACTGACCGCAGCTGACAATTATGGAAAATACTGACCACAGTTGACCATTTCGGACAATACTAACTAAAAACTGACCATTCTGGTGGAAGTCGGCTCAAAGAACCTCGTCGGTTAATCTAAATCTAACCTTAAAGTTTTAGTCATTTTACTTCAAGTTTTCGTTTTTAACATGACTTACAAAGGTGTGCGACATTTATCGTTAATGTTGCGACATATATCGGCAGTTGAAATTTTTGCGACATTTATCGTTAAAGTTGCGACATTTATCGTCAGTAGAATTTGCGACATATGTCGGTCCTTGCGACATTTATCGTCAACGTTGCGACAAATCTCGTAGCCTGCGACATTTAACGGCGATGCGACATTTGTAGGCGCTACAACCGATCAGATAATAAGTCAAACGGTGTTCGATTCTTAAATGACATGACAACC
>VMBQ01004158.1:14503-29684 GCA_007657795.1 Dreissena rostriformis | reverse complement strand
AAAAAAATAGCCGACAACGACCGATTTAGCGTTAAATTTCCCGGGTACGTTTTAGTATATTTACCGTACCCGGGGTACATGTAAGTATACTTAAGAGTACCCGGGGTACATGTAAGTAGTACCCGAGCCGACAATGACCAATCGAGCTTAACTAAGATAATGCTACATGTACTACAGTCATGTAACTAACATACAATATTCAATACAATTTTATCGTAATTTGTGTTGCTGTAATAATGTTACAGTTTTATCACATCTTACAACATTTGGCCAATCTTGATAACAGCAGTCCATTTAGCACAGGGAAATCAACAACTGGCTACTCGAGCCAAGAATTATAAGAATTGATTGGGTCAATATTGACAACAACTGACCATTTCGGACAATACTGACCGCAGCTGACAATTATGGAAAATACTGACCACAGTTGACCATTTCGGACAATACTAACTAAAAACTGACCATTCTGGTGGAAGTCGGCTCAAAGAACCTCGTCGGTTAATCTAAATCTAACCTTAAAGTTTTAGTCATTTTACTTCAAGTTTTCGTTTTTAACATGACTTACAAAGGTGTGCGACATTTATCGTTATTGTTGCGACATATATCGTCAGTAGAATTTGCGACATATGTCGGTCCTTGCGACATTTATCGTCAACGTTGCGACAAATCTCGTAGCCTGCGACATTTAACGGCGATGCGACATTTGTAGGCGCTACACCCAAACATTAACTTTTGATTCATATAAATTAAAATTTAATTTATTTTAATTATTGAAACATGGAATAATCAGTTAAGATCATTCAACAATTTAACTTAATATCGAAACAAAGCCCGGGTCAAGTTCATAAAAAACCTTAAAGTCGAATATGGCTTTAAGCCGTTCATCATCATCATCATCAACGTCGTCATCGTCTCCATTATTCTAATCGTTACAATCATCATCAATGTTATCAACTCAACATCAAAATCTCTGGCAATTGCTCAGATCTGCATATAAAAAAACTATTTCTGAAATGTATGCACTTAATCTTGCTTCATAAACCAAAGCAAAGTCTCGTCACTATCTAGAGATTAATTACGGACTTGATCTGTAATAAAGGGATAGGTATTTAAACGTTGTGTAACTCGTATGGGTTTCGGGTGACGATAATGTCGATAGTTACGGAACAATGTCATGATGAGTAAGTCGGTGTATTGATAAGGTTAGAACAGTTTTCATTGTATCCATTCCATGAAAGTCACTTTGTTATTGTCATCTGTATACTTAGCCGCGTCACACATCGCAAGTGATTGAGATTCAACTACACAGGTAAATTATCCTGGCGTAGTTATACAAACCCAAGATACACGGGAAACCAGTCAATCACGCTTGTAACCCACACTTTGATAACATTAATAATAATGGTTCTAAATGTGTTACAATTTCATTGTGTAATGTTTTAAGCCGAATCTAAAAGTCGTTGTCATATTCCAGACATTAAAAATAGTTTGTTTCAGTACGCATTATGATTTGCTTTTAATAACACAGGTCAATATGCACCCTTGCATATCTCTAAAAACCAAAAAAAAACAATCTACCCTAGGCCAAATAAACTGAAGTAACGGAAGTAAAAACAGTGTTGGGGTAAAAATCGCCACGTTACACACGCCTCCAATTTTAAGCGTCCCCCATATTACTAACTAAGTAACAAGTCAATTTCTATGAACTCCGTAACAGTTCGATATGCCACTTAACTTAAGTATCAACGACTTACAGAACATGAAACAATTAGATACAATAATCTAAGCAATGTGTTACATATTGATATGGATGAAAAATGACTGCCTGTTATATCACGTGTGTCTACACACACTACATCTCCAAGGTTGTCCATGTGTATGGCAACCCTGGTGAATGAAGAACATTGCCATATCCTCAAACTATATTCCACAAAAATTACACTTGTGCAATTTGTTGCACTGGCATTCGTTTAGCACTGGTACTGTGTCTGTGCCCCCTTTCATTAACGACAACTTTCTTCTGGGTGCTCTGATCCATTCGGATGACACATTCGACCTAAACGGCGTGCTCTCGTACATCTGCCTTTGGTGTATCATCCGCCCGAACGCCGCTACTGCACAACCGCTTCACAGTCTCTACTTGTCAACACCTCCATGCTGTTCATCAAGGTATGTGCCTGGACCACTGGTTCCAGGGCGTTCGGACTCCGAAACATTTGACCGCTTCAACGGCGCTTGAACATGATTGGGAGCCGTCCTCTTCCGGATTGTTCCACCTAACTCGAGGTCACTAGCTTTGTCTGTGCAACATGCTTCGTCTTCCACACTGACCTCGAAATCTGAATCCCAGTCACTACCACCGTGATCTTCTTTATCACTCACTGCACTCGCGCAAGCGCTGGCAGTCTCAGCACAACATCCATTGTCACTGCCATGATAGGTTTTCGCATACTTCTTACGAGGTTCTCGTCCTTGAAGTAGCTTTTGTTTTCGGATTGTTCGTTCGTTTTGATCGAGCATGACCCTTGCATTTAGCACAAACCTCACAACCGCTCACATAGTTCTTCACATCATGTTTTCATCCAGGCCAGTAATATCACTGTCTCATCTTTGATAAGGTTTTCTTAATACCAAGGTGTCCTGCGGCCTTGATACCATGCATGTGTTTCAACACAACTCGCCTTTGTTTTAATGGAATAATGACCTGCCAATACACAGTTTCTGTCCCAAGAACATCCCATTTTCGTACTACCAAGCCATCTATGACTTCGAGACGCTCCAATTGATTTAATAGTATGTTGAGGAAAGGACTACATTCTGCAACGTCAGTATAATTAGGTCTTGTATTATCCAGGATCCACTACTTCAGACGAGAAACATCTGTGTCAGCGTTCTGAGCTGAAACAACATCTAATATTATATCAGTAGCCTGGGATTCCCTCTGTTCAAATATATTCACTACATGTTTCACATCTTTCGTATCTGGGCAATCCCCCACCCCACCCATTGTATGCATTGCCTCTTGCTTCGAACATCAGCACAGCCGTGCAACCGACGTGATCTGTGCTCTATATTGAAATCATACGACGCCGGATTGCTACCCGCGCTTACTGAAGCTCCTTTGCTTTTGATAGAACACCTGTCTCCATTGATACTTATCTGCTCTGACGCCAAGTCTATATGACAATGATACGGCTTGAAAAAGTCAAGGCCTAACATGATTTCTCCATCAATGTCTGCACCTAACACCGTGATCGAGTAGGTTTTTCCATTAATACGTTGGTCTACTGTGGTTTGACCTTTTATAGTAAGCGGCGTGCCACATGCCGCGAAAATGTCTTTGTCAAAAGATTTGAGGTCGATACACGTATCAAAAATCAAACTCCAAGTCCGTATTGACATCAGCGAAAGTGTTGCCCCATTATGATGTCAGACAGTATCACGATGACCATGTTTGGATTGGGCTTATCGATAGGGTTAACAAAGAGCACTTTGTTTGGTCTTCAGGTAAAACTACATTTTAATGGAACACAATCGATACGCCATAAATGCCATATACTTTACATACACATGGATTAGTATTCAAATAATTATTTCTCAAACTATATTTATACATATTTTTTTTTTAATATCTCTACTTTCCTATCACTTAAGGACATGCTGTTAGCTATACGCACTGGTACCCTGGTCGCAAAACGTCGCTTAAAGTCGAAGAAGACTGTGTTGCCATGTGGATGGCCCATGGTGGACAATGGGATGATGTGCGTTGTGATGGATTCTTAATCAATGACTACGGATACGTATGTGATTCGGTAATGAGAAAATTACGTACACAAACAGCGAAGTATTATGTCCATTAAAAAGAGCTGCAGGCCTAATACTGTTTAGGTTGTTTATTGAATATTTTTTTTGAAAATATATTTTGCCTAAATTGCATGATCGAACAATACAACTCAATGATTGTCATGCATGTGTTCAATGTGTTCTATTACACTTATACTGACTAAGGATTGTTTGATTACTGACGATTTATAAGGAGGTGATTATATCCTTATTTTTATGGTTCATCTGTTTCCGAAAACGTGTAAATGAGTTGTAAGACGGAGTTTATCGATAGGTAATTAAAATACCTTACTATGATATATACTGTACTAGTTTTTTTTCACATATTTTTTTTCCAGTTTCCCTTCGGAATATATCTGAACAATTATAACGTCATCTTAAATCACACCACATTCCATTACATGCGTTTTTTGTAATATTTGACATAATGTATTAATTATTGGATAAATGGCTCATGCAATTCGCCCCACTATGTTTTGCAGATTGAGATGTTGAAGTAACAGCACCTTTAAATCAAGATGCTTTGATAAACACGGATGGTATGTATCGTATAAAGCAGGCGGTATAAACCATTTACTGAGTTTGAAAATATGATCGTATTTAACATCTTTTCATGTTTAGTACGATTTTCTTTTGTATAACATCCACAATTATCATGTCACACCTAGGCAACACGCAGTCGTGTCCTCACATACCGGTAACTTCTGCAATTGTTGCACAATTTGGTACAAGCTGTTACGCTTTGTACCGTGACCTCGAGGTTTGGAGTAAAGCTGAGCAGACCTGTAAACTGAGTGGAGGACATCTTGTGCACATCAACGACAACCCAGAGAAGCAATACATCGAGGGTTTCATGAGAAGACATAATCAAATGACACCAACATGGATTGGACGCAGTGACACATCTGTCGAGGGACGTTTTGTTTGGACAGACGGTTAGCAAATATTCATAGCCATATCGGATAATCAGTCAAGAACGTTTTACGGTTAAACAAAAGTTCGATAAATCAGGGTCCAGTTTAAAAAATCTTTAACAGCAAATTAATATTTCGGTAGTTAAATTTTACTGTTTATCAAATTAATAGCACACGCATTTATACAAATGAAACATATTTATATTCAACAGAACGAAAACTAAAATTGTACAACTTTTTAACGAGGGTTACCTATATGTATAGTTGAAATACTATATAATATATTTTGTCAATATGTCAAAGATATGTAACAAAGGGGGCTATACCATATTATACCTGCAGGTGTGTCGGCCTCCTACACGAACTGGTTGCCAGGACACGTGACGCACGGAAGTACCGAGGACTGTGTGGCGCTGTTGCCTAACAACAATAGAACCTGGGACGATTTCAGATGTGATCAAACTGGCTTTCTTGCCACACTAGGCGAACATTACCACCCCTTGTGCGAATATGGTAATAATATAAACGCATAAATCATACATTTAAATATGTGATATTCCCGGATCCCTTGCAAATAGCTATTTAATACATAAATAATATCTAGTGTTGTAGATTTTGAATGCATAACCAAATAATTATTATATTTTCAATTGTTATGTATTGTTTTATTTGGAAAGTTATTTTACACAGTGACACACCAAAGTCATACAGACTATGGATTTCATAAGTGGTAGAGAACTATAAGAGAACTACATTTACCGAGGTAAGACTATGAATACGTCAAAAGGTTTCATGTTTAATATTTGAACATTATTATAATCTTTACATTTCAGCAATGACTAGTGCTTCGGTGCTTGTTGGCTGAATGGACACCTTTCGAGCCACACAATGTCACACATTTTGGTGCTTTGACTTCAACACATTAACACGAAAATAAACTGCAATACATGTAATGAGTATCGTGGCATTTGGAACTGCGTTTTCCATGAACAACAAAAACTGTTTCAGAAAGATTTTACCATTTCCACGAAACGAAATTTCAATTTATTGTTAACGATCTGTAATCACTGCTCAGTACTATTATGCTATATAAAGACTTCCAACAACAAAAGTGTCATTCGACGGTTAATTACAGTAGGAAGATCCTTAAACAAGTAGCATCGGTGTAAAAACGTTTTAATACAAACATTCGGCAACTTTGACCATCTGAAAATCGTTTCACGATTTCATCTTGATTCGTTTTACGGATGATCTCGAGTCGGGATCGGATTCATTCGGTTTGCGTTCATTTGAATAGTGTATGCAAGCTATTTTTTATTTATTATCACGGTACTATGGGAATTACATTGTGCAGTTCTTTTAGAGTCAGGTACACGCGATTGCATACACACTATTTCATATACATATACAAAACAAAACAGTAAACGCTGTTTGAACTAATAAAATTATGAAAGATTATCTAATAATCATCATTATAATCATCATCATCATCATCATCATCATCATCATCATCATCATCATCATCATCATCATCATCATCATCGTCATCATCGTCATCATCGTCATCATCGTCATCATCATCATCATCATCTTCATCATCATCATCATCCTCCTCCTCCTCATCATCATCGTCATCGTCAATGTCGTGATCAACCGCAGCAGCAGCATAACCATCATCATAGTCTTCGTCATCATCATCATCAACGTCATTATCATCGTCATATTAACCATGATCGGCAACATCATTGTCATCACCATCATCATCGTATTCAGCATAAGCAACACCATCAAAATCAGCATCGTATTCATCAAAGTCATCATAATAATCAAATCATATTCATATTCATCATCATCAGCGTCATCTTTATCGTTATAACCATCAACATATTCATCAATTTCCGATTTTGAAACAATAAACAACAAATGATTTCTGAAAATTAATTAGATTGATCCTGCTTCACAAATTGTATCTATGTCTTGTCACTATCTTGAGTGGAATCCACGTCAGAAGTTTGAAGAATGTGACTCTACATGCCGCAATTCTCTTTGATTTCATTATCAGACTTTGCGCAAGCATGTGTTTTGTTATATTTTATTGAACCCCGTTATTGTACTTCTGGACCATGGCAGCGGACTTGGTCTGTAATAAAGGAATCGGTTACTTAACTTTTTAGTTACGCGTGCAGGTTTCGAGTGATCGATGATTGTTGATCAATAATTCGCTGAGTAAGTCCAAAGTAAGTTTTAAGCCCCATAAACACTCAAAATCAATGAATATTTAGTAAAATATTTCGTAAAAAAAAGTGAACACGTCAACATTCAGTGTTCTTTATAGTCAAAGCCAAAATTTCAACGCTAGATGTGGTCATGTAACATAGATATAACAAGATACAAAATGCTTTAAAAAAAATGTGGTACAATTTATTCAACACATGTTCATGTACCAATTAAGTGTTCATGTGTCGTATGTATAGATATCGTTGCGGAGTTACAATGGAATATATTGTACCACAAACAATTTTAAAAGAGCATTTTGTTTCTGTTTAAATTGTTGTCATTGTATCCATACTGTGACGTATTTCGTAATTGCGATCTGTATACTTAGCCGCATAACGCATCACACATGTTCGAGCTTCAACTACACCAGTAAATAATCCTGTCGTATTTATAAAAGTGCTGGTTACTTACTTAAAGTCGGTATAGGACTCAAAACGGCGAACCCGGGATACTATCCATTACTCTTACGACTGACGTATTGATTCAGTTCTTAATAATAGTTCTAAATGAGTAACGTGACATTCCATGTTGGAAATTAAAAACAGTTCGCCACAGTACCCATGATACTTGGCAATAAATTACACAGTTTAGTATGGTCATGTGTGTACACACTGGACTAGTTGTAATAATTTAATTTGTGTTTGAATGTTTGCATTTGTGGGAATTCCGAAGATTCATGTTAACATCGCCAGAAAGAATAATATTTTCATTAAGAATGTTGTCCGTTTGATCGAGACGTGGATCAACAAGAGATTTTGAACTTAGATGTAAACACAAGCCGCCATTATTATCTATGCGCGTTCCCAATGGGACTCAATATTTTCTGGAATGATACTGACCTATACAATTCAAACGTAGATACAGCTAAACTAATCGGATGTTAGAAAGTTTTGTAATACTCTTGCTATAGTAAGAGCTTAAACTGCCACAGACCAATAAATAGTAATCAGTATCGCAAACACGTTTATCGAAGTGTAGCCAAGTATTTACATTCTGACCATAATAACGCTAGTTAGTCATATCAAATTACTCCAAATTTAGCTTTAAAAGCACGTCGGAACGAACATGGCTCAGCGAATGCATTGAATTATTTAAACAAGAGCTGCGTTTTAAATTTATACAGTTGTTTTTAGGTTTGTTATCAACATCGCATTCAGTTTCCATTTGATTCACTCTAGTGGACGTCCACATTTAATGTACTCTAACGTTAGGGCACAGACTATAGTTTAAGTATTGACATTGAGCTGGAACACGAACAATCGTAACGTCTGCAAAATGGCTCGAATAGCATACCACTTCTCAGCCTGGGCTTTTTTTAATTGCTGTGAATGAGGCAAAAGCCATTCAAACATATGGATTCCGAAAAGCTGATGACATTGTGCAAAGTGTTTGCGCCGAAAATTATCACGTCTTTAATCGCGTTGGGGTACCCAGCTCCGTTTCGTGCGCTAGTGCCTGTACTAAAACAACAGGATGCGATGCATTCTACTTTTCGGCTGTCAACGGTAAATGTACAGGCTGCAGGAAAACACTCGCTGATCCGTCACCGACGTCAACGGCAAACGAATACTACAAGTTGGGTAAGGTGTTTGTATTTTGCATTCTAAATTTCGAGTTGCTTTTGTGCTTGTGTTATAACAACGTTTTTCTTAGAACATGCTTTACAGTTTATTCAGACACCTCGACGCTCAAAGAGAGCGTCGTCTCAGGGTAACGTATAAGGGTTGAATAAGAAATTTGAATCAAGAGATACATTTAATAGGAAACTGCAACATATTTTTTGAAACAATTTGATAAAATATAGATCATGAAGGAGCAATATTTAATATGAATGACTATTTGATCGTTAAAATAAGATTGCTTTTCGCTCAAATAGGCTTTTTGTGAAGCCAACGTTTATAGTTTGGTCAATAACAGGGTACATGAATATTATGTTGACTGCGAAAAGTTTTCTTTTTTTCATGTCTTCAGACTTAATATTTGAAGACAATTTCTACTATTATTTCAATTATTTATGATTTCCCATCTGAGAATTCGTCGCACATAAAAACTGTAAACAAGTTTGCATATTGTTCGTTTTTGCATATTCGCATACATTTACTCTTTATACGTCAGTGTCCATAATGAATATTAATTGAAAGACTGTAAAAATTACATTTTTTTAAGTTTTTTGTTATCTTAGATTCAGAAAATAAAACAAAACTTTACAGCAAGGAGCGAAGTAAGACTAATGAAGTAGACTCATACTGAAAAACAGTTTCATTGATGAATAAATAGCATTTTTAATTGATAAAATTATGCATTGTTAAAGCGAAAAGATTAAATAATTTGTATACTTTCTTTTGTTTTCGTTAACTTTTGTGTCACGAAGTAGGTCGCTAAAATTATGTAACACAAATGCATGACGCTTATATTAAAAGTATAAAATTCACGACACATTAAAACAATATGGATGTTCGAGTGGTTTAAATGTAATACTTTGTATCCAACGGACACCGGTTCGATCCCAATTGGTGCACACGTTTTTCTTTGCTTTTCTTTCATATATTTTATTCTTGTTATTATGCTGGAGCTCTACATTTCTGATTTTAAAATAAAGCAATTTCTTGCGTTGAATAGAACACTTAGAAAAATGTCAAATCCTGTATATATTCGTTATTGAATTAAAAAAAAACAATCACTGACTTTTGTTTCAATATATCCTCTCCATCAACGTGTATGGTTGGCCTTTACCCACTTAAATTTTACATTCAACAAAAGGGCCCAGTTTAAACGTTGTGACCTACCAAATATAACATACCTCGACCTTGGTATTTCAAAGAAGAAATGTTTGAAGGTATTGTGCAAAAAAGTCTTCGTTTTAACCCCTTTTTCAGTTTTAATCTGGGCTGTTGGGACCGTTATAACAATGATTTACTGATATTTAACCTTTTACAATGCTCATGTTTACATAGAATGAGTTCGAAATTAAAAATTACAATTGATAGAGAGCCAGTCTTATTTACTACGTTATGATTACAGGAATTATTTAGTGTTCCGAAATACAATAACAGGAAGTACAACAAAATGACGGCGAAATCTTTTGTGCACAGAAAAACACATTTTGTGAACATATTGAGCCCGATTCACAAGAAAAGAATGCAGCATACAATACTCGTATGTATAATGTTCCTCCTTTAAACCCTAAAAAAAGCATCTGGTGGAGTTTTACCTCAATTTAATTTCGCGAAAATACACTTATACGTGACACAAAAATCCGCTTTCGTATGTCTATGTGTGTACGGCTTTCCGCGTAATATTTAATCAAACTTTACTTAATATCGGGATGTTCTGTAGTTTTCAATGCTTTTATGTAAATAATTGGTAGGTTGTTTAATGTACAATAATAAATTGATATAATGTAATGCTACATATAAGATGATTATTGCTTCAAATTAAGTCGTTTGTACTGTAAATACGCATTTCCGAAAAGTTTGGTACATTTTGTACACGATGAATGGTACCGTGTTTTTTCTTTAAACTATACTTGTGAAAACCTCTGCATTAAATTGTTCATGATTTTTCAATCTAAATGTGTCGCTCATATTTAATATTTAACCAGTTTGCAAAATGTAAGTTGATAAATACTCGCATACATTGACTCATTATTTATGAGTGTCCACAAGTACTTGTCTATGTTCGCAATTGAAATGGAAAATTCCGTGAATTTTGTTATTTCTTGATATGCTCGCCAACAACGCAGTACGTGGATGGTTAGCTGGCCTTTGACCAATAGGACTATTATAATATTATATTCAGAATAGTCAATTTTGCCATATAAGTCTCTATTAGCCATGTTACCGCGGCAACATGGCCTTGTTTTCACCTAAAATGCATGATCGGAAGAAACTTTGTAAACCACTACATTCAGATGCTAAATAACACCACAACATTCAGATGTTAAATAACAAATATTAGACCTCTGGGAGTTGTGGTCTCAAAAAAGAGTTTTACTGTATTTAAATATATGGCTAAATAAACCTTTTTTATTTTCCTGGGGTGAACAGTTTTGTCCTAAAGGTCATGATTTCAACATATCCTCAGAGAACCACAATCGGATATTAAATACTCAATATCACCACGTTTGGTGATTTGGTTTCAGATAACAACATTTTGTAAGTTATTTTGCCATAGAGTTCTTTATTTCAAAAAGTGACCCCTTGGACATTCTTAATTGTGAACCCCTTATGTGGCCACTATCTGACGACACTTATTGAGGACAAATATGAACAATATTTACATGATGTGTTTGTATTAGTTTTATTTTCTTTGTCCATATGAATTTTGTCATCTGGTATAAATATTTGCAAACATGTACTTTGTATCATTCGATTGCTAGAAGGAACGCTGATTGTTAATGGGTGAGCTTTATTATACGAAATATATTACGATTTATTCGTTGATTTTGAGCGTTAATGGGGCTTTAACCATAAGGGCATCATTTCAAAACACTTTTTAGAGGTCATCATACGATGTTACATACACACTATAATCCTTCAGCACTCTGATTTCAGAGAAACTGCATTCTAAAAGCACACTTTGAATAAAAGTAATATCGAATATAATGTATCAACTCTTTGAGCGTTTTATTTTCAGAGAAAAAGAGTGTTTGCTCAATTATTCTGCTATACACGTCAATATAAATCATATGTGTCTAGGTTATGTTGAGTGGCACTAATTGAAAAACCATACATAGGATCTCAATACGATGTTCGCAGCAAATATGACACCTCTGGGTCTTCCATGTTTTAATTGTATGCTATTCAAATATAATTGTATATGAATACTTTAACAAAAGTTACGTGGCACATTGTGACTCCAGGGGCATGATTTGAAAATAAGTTACATTACGAGATGTGTTATTGATTTAAAAACGGAAAACGCGATTTAACTGAAAGGTAATATGAACGTTGTTAGGTGACAAATAATTGAGCGAACAATGTGATTTGAGTTTAATGAGATTGGGAATTGATTGTGCAAGCTTTTTTTATAATAATTAATTTGATGAAATGCAAAGCTATTAGTGTCACACGAAATGAAACTGTATGCTTCAGTACTTAATAACGCTGAAACACTTAATAAAGCAAAGTAACATGCAATGGCGCATAAACAAATGTGTTCATGGAAAGAACAGTTTCTACAAATTCCACTATTTTTAAAATATAAGTTTAATTTAAAAGAATAAATAAATAAACTTATAAAACTAATCGCATTCTTCTTGCAGTAAATGACAACATCCGGGAAGGGAGCAATGAAACGTCCAGATACATGTTGGACCTCTCCAGACCTCCAATGAACAATGCTGATGCAAAGGTGTGTAATATATTTACCTTCTGCTTAGTTTTACTTAATGAGAAGTGATAAGATAGAATGGATGACGCGTCGAGATTAAGTTTCAAACCCTACATTAAAGATAATGTTGCTGTTTATATTTAACTTTATTTAAAGTTTACCAAAAATATCACAATGACGACAAAATGAAGTACTGCCTAAACTATTATACATGCAACTCATAACTCATAACTTAATACAGACGTAGCGAAACTACAGTAGCAATATTATGTTCATTTTATGATCGACGACTCTTAAAACATATTTTAATGGAAATCCTTTTTATAATTGAATAAATTGTTTGTTGAGCGTTGATAATAAAAGAGGCTTGTTAGCTATGCAACCATTTTGTACATAAAGCATGAATACAGCTATAAAAACAACGTCAAATAAGACATGAATATGTCCCTTTAGTACCTACCAACTAAGCTTCCTATCTCACATTCTGGTTTCCTCGCAGGTTTACTGTCAGCAGTTTGGCGCGCACGTTGTTGTACCCGACAGCCAAGTCGAACAGGATTTGCTGACATGGTACCTGTCCAAGTATGCAGGTAATTTACTGGCATTTCACCTGTCAGGGGCTGCAGGTAATTATCAACCGTACTTAAAAATAGAAGTTTCGTGGAAAAAACAGGATCAAGAAACTTGATTAGTCAGGGCTTATAAGTGTCGTCCAATTACGGTATTTGTTTCTATTTCATAACAACGAATCAAATGGTATTTTCACTGCATTTCGGTATGCTCAATATAAGCATTATCAAAATTAATTAAACGACTCATTTATAAACAGGTGGTCGAAGTTTCTGGATTGGAATTTCCGATAAGACCAATAGAGCTCCATTTCTGGTGGAAAATTCTGGAGAAGTAGCGAACTACACTAGCTGGTGCCCTGGAGAGCCGAGTTCCATGAGGGAACAATGTGTTATTCTTTTGGAGAAATGTGCATTGAAATGGCATGATGGTGTATGTAAAAATTATAAGAATGTTCTTGTCGTGTGTGAACATGGTTAAAATCATGGAACCCGGATGTGGCGAATCATATGTGGCGTGTTCTGAAAAAACTGGGCAAAATGCTTGTGCGTAAAGTGTCATCCCAGATTAGCCTGTGCAGTCCGCACAGGCTAATCCGGGACGACACTTTCCGCCTAAACTGGATTTTCGCTAAGAAGAGACATCATTTATACGAAAAATTCCATAAAAGCGGAAATTGTCGTCCCTGATTAGCCTGTGCGGACTGTACAGGCTAATCTGGGATGACAATTTACGCACAAGCATTTTGCCCAGTTTTCTCAGAACACGCCACATATTCGCAATCACCACATTCTTTCAGACTTTTGACAGGATAAATCAAAACTGTTTTGCAAAAAGCAATTAATCAAATATAAGCCTACACAATTATTGCTGTTATATGAACGATTAATGGTTGAAACAAACTTTTTTTTTAATTCAGTGTAAAAAATATCATTAACTCATGAGAACCATTTAATAATTTACAACTTATGAATGACATGCAAAACCACGACACATGAAAATACATTGACATGGTTAAATATGCCAATTATTTAAAATAATGTATAACAAACATAGACCCGTTTCATCTAATAATTGATAAACTCTATCAAATGGCAATGAAAATACATGAGTCAACATCTCGACGGCTCGACTGAATTAAGGAGTGAATGTAAAATTGCGCCAGTTTATATATATACAAAAAGGTATACATCTTAAGGGATTTTGCATCATTATTTTTATTATTATTATTAAAATTATAATTATTATTATTTTTATTGTTATGTTATTATGATTATTATGATTATTACTATTATGATGATTATTGTTATAATTATAATTATAATTATTATTATTAGTATTATTATTATTATTATTATTATTATTATTATTATTATTATTATTATTATTATTATTATTATTATTATTATTATTATTATTAGTAGTAGTATTAGTATTAATATTAGTATTAGTGTTAGTATGATTTTTTCTGTTTTGTTATTACTCGCGGCACGACACACATTCCAGCGGCACGACACGCGTTCCATTTCTTGGCGTTTTTCGAACGCGTGGCAACGACGTGAATTGATTCGATAGAAAATGACGTTTCAACTATTATGACGCAGTACAATAACGACGTTTCGCGCGTCGTTGCCTAACAACGTCGTTCATGTTATTCGTCCATTTTATGGAAACGTAATGTGTTCTGATGGCTACGATTAGTATTTATGATAATAATTAAAACAAAATGGTTGTATTCGTAGTGTTGTCTTTTTCTAAAAATAGACACACGCGCGCTGCTGTCCGTATAAAAGGCAACAATTTCGACTACTTTGTGTCTACGGCCATATCACGTTGAAAACACCGGTTCTCGTCCGATCACCGAAGTTAAGCAACGTCGAGCCCGGTTAGTACTTGGATGGGTGACCGCCTGGGAATACCGGGTGCTGTAGACTTTTTCCGCTATTAGTTTTAGATTTTGCTTTGAAAATGCTGTTTTCCGTACCGAATACGCACCTAAGAAGCGATTTATGCTAAATTATGCTGCCATCGGTGATGCTTCTGTTGTTATTGCTTGTTTACTAATATAAGCAAGAGTGCGTCGCCACAGAAGAAGACACACTCACTACAAGACGAGAGAAATGTTCAATTTGTACGTTTCGCGCGACACAACTCTGTGCTAGAGCGCGAAATTGCAAAACGCAGTCAAAATCCAATCGATCGACCGTGTGTCGACGTCGGAAAACGTTTCAAACCGGAAGTACGTA